>JASFAX010001692.1:47500-49399 GCA_030737875.1 Allium sativum | reverse complement strand
GTTCGAGTTAATGGTGTTCACGTGTGCGCATCGGGCTTGGCACGTCTTGGATTTGGCAAATTACCAGATTTACCGAAGTACAAGATTTGGCAAAGTACCAGGTTTGGCACTCAAAAAAGGCTTGAAAACACGGTGAAACATTGGATTTTCACGTGTGCTCATCGGGCTTGTCACGACTTGGATTTGGCGAATTACCAGATTTAGCACTTGACAAAGTACCAGGTTTGCCAAAGTACCAGGCTGAAAAACACGGTGAAACATTGGATTTCGACGTGTGCTAATCGGGCTTGGCACGCCTTGGATTTGCCAAAGTACCAGATTTGGCACTCAAAAAATAGTGAAAAACATGGTGAAACATTGGATTTTCACGTGTGCGCATCGGGCTCGGCACGGCTTCGTTTTGGCAAAGTACCAGGTTTGGCAAAGTACCAGATTCGGCACTTTGCAAAGTACCAGATTTGGCACTCAAAAAAGGCTTAAAAACACGGTGAAACATTGAATTTTTACGTGTGCTCATCGGGCTAGGCACGCCTTGGATTTGGCAAAGTACCAGATTTGGCACTTGGCAAAGTACCAGGTTTGCCAAAGTACCAGGCTGAAAAACACGGTGAAACATCGAATTTTCGCGTGTGCTAATCGGGCTCCGCACGCCTTGGATTTGGCAAAGTACCACATTTGCCAAAGTACCAGATTTGACACTCAAAAAATGGTGAAAAACACGGTGAAACATTGGATTTTCACGTGTGCGCATCGGGCTCGGCACGGCTTGGTTTTGGCAAAGTACCAGGTTTGGCAAAGTACCAGATTTGGCACTTTGCAAAGTACCAGATTTGGCACTCAAAAAGGGCTTAAAAACACGGTGAAACATCGAATTTTCACGTGTGCTAATTGGGCTCCGCACGCCTTGGTTTGGCAAAGTACCAGATTTGGCACTTGGCAAAGTACCAGGTTTGCCAAAGTACCAGGCTGAAAAACACGGTGAAACATTGAATTTTCGCGTGTGCTAATCGGGCTCCGCACGCCTTGGGTTTGGCAAAGTACCAGATTTGGCACTTGGCAAAGTACCAGGTTTGCCAAAGTACCAGGCTGAAAAACACGGTGAAACATTGATTTTTCGCGTGTGCTAATCGGGCTCCGCACGCCTTGGATTTGGCAAAGTACCACATTTGCCAAAGTACCAGATTTGACACTCAAAAAATGGTGAAAAACACGGTGAAACATTGGATTTTCACGTGTGCGCATCGGGCTTGGCACAGCTTGGATTTGGCAAAGTACCAGACTTGGCACTTGGCAAAGTACCAGGTTTGCCAAAGTACCAGGCTGAAAAACACGGTGAAACAATGAAATTTCGCGTGTGCGCATCGGGCTTGGCACGCTTTGGATTTGGCAAAGTACCAGATTTGCCATTTGGCAAAGTACCAGGTTTGCCAAAGTACCAGGCCAAAAAACACGGTGAAACATCGAATTTTCGCGTGTGCTAATCGGGCTCCGCACGCCTTGGATTTGGCAAAGTACCACATTTGCCAAAGTACCAGATTTGGCACTCAAAAAATGGTGAAAAACACGGTGAAACGTTAGATTTTCACGTGTGCGCATCGGGCTTGCCACAGCTTGGATTTGGCAAAGTACCAGATTTGGCACTTGGCAAAGTACCAGGTTTGCCAAAGTACCAGGCTGAAAAACACGGTGAAACATTGAATTTTCACGTGTGCGCATCGGGCTTGGCACGCCTTGGATTTGGCAAAGTACCAGATTTGCCAAAGTACCAGATTTGGCACTTGGCAAAGTGCCAGATTCGGAAAACACATGCAGATCACTCAAAAACCCAGTGACTACATGGTAAAACCACAAAAAAAAATGTGGTCGGATTTACCTACGTAGCAGAGACACTTTGGACTA
>JASFAX010001692.1:15000-17500 GCA_030737875.1 Allium sativum | reverse complement strand
GATTTGGCACTCAAAAAATAGTGAAAAACATGGTGAAACATTGGATTTTCACGTGTGCGCATCGGGCTCGGCACGGCTTCGTTTTGGCAAAGTACCAGGTTTGGCAAAGTACCAGATTCGGCACTTTGCAAAGTACCAGATTTGGCACTCAAAAAAGGCTTAAAAACACGGTGAAACATTGAATTTTTACGTGTGCTCATCGGGCTAGGCACGCCTTGGATTTGGCAAAGTACCAGATTTGGCACTTGGCAAAGTACCAGGTTTGCCAAAGTACCAGGCTGAAAAACACGGTGAAACATCGAATTTTCGCGTGTGCTAATCGGGCTCCGCACGCCTTGGATTTGGCAAAGTACCACATTTGCCAAAGTACCAGATTTGACACTCAAAAAATGGTGAAAAACACGGTGAAACATTGGATTTTCACGTGTGCGCATCGGGCTCGGCACGGCTTGGTTTTGGCAAAGTACCAGGTTTGGCAAAGTACCAGATTTGGCACTTTGCAAAGTACCAGATTTGGCACTCAAAAAGGGCTTAAAAACACGGTGAAACATCGAATTTTCACGTGTGCTAATTGGGCTCCGCACGCCTTGGTTTGGCAAAGTACCAGATTTGGCACTTGGCAAAGTACCAGGTTTGCCAAAGTACCAGGCTGAAAAACACGGTGAAACATTGAATTTTCGCGTGTGCTAATCGGGCTCCGCACGCCTTGGGTTTGGCAAAGTACCAGATTTGGCACTTGGCAAAGTACCAGGTTTGCCAAAGTACCAGGCTGAAAAACACGGTGAAACATTGATTTTTCGCGTGTGCTAATCGGGCTCCGCACGCCTTGGATTTGGCAAAGTACCACATTTGCCAAAGTACCAGATTTGACACTCAAAAAATGGTGAAAAACACGGTGAAACATTGGATTTTCACGTGTGCGCATCGGGCTTGGCACAGCTTGGATTTGGCAAAGTACCAGACTTGGCACTTGGCAAAGTACCAGGTTTGCCAAAGTACCAGGCTGAAAAACACGGTGAAACAATGAAATTTCGCGTGTGCGCATCGGGCTTGGCACGCTTTGGATTTGGCAAAGTACCAGATTTGCCATTTGGCAAAGTACCAGGTTTGCCAAAGTACCAGGCCAAAAAACACGGTGAAACATCGAATTTTCGCGTGTGCTAATCGGGCTCCGCACGCCTTGGATTTGGCAAAGTACCACATTTGCCAAAGTACCAGATTTGGCACTCAAAAAATGGTGAAAAACACGGTGAAACGTTAGATTTTCACGTGTGCGCATCGGGCTTGCCACAGCTTGGATTTGGCAAAGTACCAGATTTGGCACTTGGCAAAGTACCAGGTTTGCCAAAGTACCAGGCTGAAAAACACGGTGAAACATTGAATTTTCACGTGTGCGCATCGGGCTTGGCACGCCTTGGATTTGGCAAAGTACCAGATTTGCCAAAGTACCAGATTTGGCACTTGGCAAAGTGCCAGATTCGGAAAACACATGCAGATCACTCAAAAACCCAGTGACTACATGGTAAAACCACAAAAAAAAATGTGGTCGGATTTACCTACGTAGCAGAGACACTTTGGACTACCGGGGTCATATTAGGCTAAATTCCATATATTCCTATATTGGGGGGGGAGGGTGAGGAGGAGGAGGAAGGGGAAGGATCGACCAAAATGGATCAGGCAAAACGCAAGCTGAAACGTTGGTCGATCAACAAATTTTTTTTGTGTGGATTTTTCGGAGAAATTTTTTTTTTTTTTAAATATTTAAAAATATTAATTTTTAAATATTTAAAAAAAAAAAAATTTTAAAAAAAAATTTTTTGAAAATGTTTTCGATGGAAGTGCCCTCCCCAAATTTTTTTAAAAATTTTTTTAAAAATATTTTTGTTGCGATCTCGGAAAAGTTTGGTTTTGGTTGGATTTCACCAGTTTTTCCGAAAACTGGCCAAATCTAGCTAGAACCATGCTGAAATGTGGGCAATTACAGGAAAGCTTGGTTTTGGCTGGATTTTTCCAGTTTTTTCGAAAATAGGACGTATCAAGCAGAAACCCTGGTGAAACGTGGTCGCTCATGGGAAAGTGCGGTTCTGGCAAGATTTCCCAGTTTTTTCGAAAACTGGACGTATCAAGCAGAAACATGGGCGATTACGGGAATCTTTGGTTTCTGCGAGATTTTCCTATTTTCTCGAAAACGGGACTGATCAGGAAGAAACCATGCTGAAACGTGGGCGATATCTCGGAAAAGTTTGGTTTTGGTTGGATTTCACCAGTTTTTCCGAAAACTGGCCAAATCTAGCTAGAACCATGCTGAAATGTGGGCAATTGCAGGAAAGCTTGGTTTTAGTTGGATTTTTCCGGTTTTTTCGAAAATAGGACGTATCAAGCAGAAACCCTGGTGAAACGTGGCCGCTCATGGGAAAGTTCGGTTCTGGCGAGATTTCCCAGTTTTTTCGAAAATTGGACGTATCAAGCAGAAACATGGGCGATTACGAGAATCTTTGGT
>JASFAX010001692.1:5000-7500 GCA_030737875.1 Allium sativum | reverse complement strand
CATTGTGCCTGGATTTTATATTGGAAGAGCGGACCAGGCGAAAAGCAAGCTGTAAAGTGCGCTGACACTAAAATCTAAGCCTATGGAATTTCAAACATTTACCCGTGAAATTTACGAAACCTCCGCGCCGAAGGCTCAAACGCGATCGGTTGACCAGCTTTCTGGTAAAGAAGGTGTTCGAGTTAATGGTGTTCACGTGTGCGCATCGGCTTGGCACGTCTTGGATTTGGCAAATTACCAGATTTACCGAAGTACAAGATTTGGCAAAGTACCAGGTTTGGCACTCAAAAAAGGCTTGAAAACACGGTGAAACATTGGATTTTCACGTGTGCTCATCGGGCTTGTCACGACTTGGATTGGCGAATTACCAGATTTAGCACTTGACAAAGTACCAGGTTTGCCAAAGTACCAGGCTGAAAAACACGGTGAAACATTGGATTTCGACGTGTGCTAATCGGGCTTGGCACGCCTTGGATTTGCCAAAGTACCAGATTTGGCACTCAAAAAATAGTGAAAAACATGGTGAAACATGGATTTTCACGTGTGCGCATCGGCTCGGCACGGCTTCGTTTTGGCAAAGTACCAGGTTTGGCAAAGTACCAGATTCGGCACTTTGCAAAGTACCAGATTTGGCACTCAAAAAAGGCTTAAAAACACGGTGAAACATTGAATTTTTACGTGTGCTCATCGGGCTAGGCACGCCTTGGATTTGGCAAAGTACCAGATTTGGCACTTGGCAAAGTACCAGGTTTGCCAAAGTACCAGGCTGAAAAACACGGTGAACATCGAATTTTCGCGTGTGCTAATCGGGCTCCGCACGCCTTGGATTTGGCAAAGTACCACATTTGCCAAAGTACCAGATTTGACACTCAAAAAATGGTGAAAAACACGGTGAAACATTGGATTTCACGTGTGCGCATCGGGCTCGGCACGGCTTGGTTTTGGCAAAGTACCAGGTTTGGCAAAGTACCAGATTTGGCACTTTGCAAAGTACCAGATTTGGCACTCAAAAAGGGCTTAAAAACACGGTGAAACATCGAATTTTCCGTGTGCTAATTGGGCTCCGCACGCCTTGGTTTGGCAAAGTACCAGATTTGGCACTTGGCAAAGTACCAGGTTTGCCAAAGTACCAGGCTGAAAAACACGGTGAAACATTGAATTTTCGCGTGTGCTAATCGGGCTCCGCACGCCTTGGGTTTGGCAAAGTACCAGATTTGGCACTTGGCAAAGTACCAGGTTTGCCAAAGTACCAGGCTGAAAAACACGGTGAAACATTGATTTTTCGCGTGTGCTAATCGGGCTCCGCACGCCTTGGATTTGGCAAAGTACCACATTTGCCAAAGTACCAGATTTGACACTCAAAAAATGGTGAAAACACGGTGAAACATTGGATTTTCACGTGTGCGCATCGGGCTTGGCACAGCTTGGATTTGGCAAAGTACCAGACTTGGCACTTGGCAAAGTACCAGGTTTGCCAAAGTTCCAGGCTGAAAAACACGGTGAAACAATGAAATTTCGCGTGTGCGCATCGGGCTTGGCACGCTTTGGATTTGGCAAAGTACCAGATTTGCCATTTGGCAAGTACGCAGGTTTGCCAAAGTACCAGGCCAAAAAACACGGTGAAACATCGAATTTTCGCGTGTGCTAATCGGGCTCCGCACGCCTTGGATTTGGCAAAGTACCCACATTTGCCAAAGTACCAGATTTGGCACTCAAAAAATGGTGAAAAACACGGTGAAACGTTAGATTTTCACGTGTGCGCATCGGGCTTGCCACAGCTTGGATTTGGCAAAGTACCAGATTTGGCACTTGGCAAAGTACCAGGTTTGCCAAAGTACCAGGCTGAAAAACACGGTGAAACATTGAATTTTCACGTGTGCGCATCGGGCTTGGCACGCCTTGGATTTGGCAAAGTACCAGATTTGCCAAAGTACCAGATTTGGCACTTGGCAAAGTGCCAGATTCGGAAAACACATGCAGATCACTCAAAAACCCAGTGACTACATGGTAAAACCACAAAAAAAAATGTGGTCGGATTTACCTACGTAGCAGAGACACTTTGGACTACCGGGGTCATATTAGGCTAAATTCCATATATTCCTATATTGGGGGGGGAGGGTGAGGAGGAGGAGGAAGGGGAAGGATCGACCAAAATGATCAGGCAAAACGCAAGCTGAAACGTTGGTCGATCAACAAATTTTTTTGTGTGGATTTTTCGGAGAAATTTTTTTTTTTTTTAAATATTTAAAAATATTAATTTTTAAATATTTAAAAAAAAAAAATTTTAAAAAAAAATTTTTTGAAAATGTTTTCGATGGAAGTGCCCTCCCCAAATTTTTTTAAAAATTTTTTTAAAAATATTTTTGTGCGATCTCGGAAAAGTTTGGTTTTGGTTGGATTTCACCAGTTTTTCCGAAAACTGGCCAAATCTAGCTAGAACCATGCTGAAATGTGGGCAATTACAGGAAAGCTTGGTTTATGGCTGGATTTTTCCAGTTTT
>JASFAX010001691.1:0-49401 GCA_030737875.1 Allium sativum | reverse complement strand
TATTCTGGAAGAATGAGAGGGGTCTAAATTTGTGGTTCATTAGAATTTTTTATTTTCTTTGAATTAAGCGATATCAATAATATACATGAGTACAGTTTGGATAGCACATTGCATGAGTGGATACATCGGTGTCTAGGTACGAATTTTAATGGGACGATAATTAGAATTATTTTTTATTTTCTTTCTCATACTTATAAAGCTACCTTTGTTACTTATAATCACATTAAATTAGAATTAGAATTAATGGTTCTTAATTTTCCCATATCCGTTTGTCCACTACAAAATATTTTGGACCACACATTCTTAATTTTTGTTACATTTCACCTAAAATGTATTGTAATATTTTAAGGTATGAGAAAACGACAATGAAACAATTACTTAGTTCCTTTCCCTCTTTCTATATAATATATTAACACCAAATATAGACCGTCGACGAAATTTCATCACTTTGGAGAAGTGCATGAACTTTATTATGTCTAGATATCATATGATATGAACATAAAACACATAAACTAAACTAAACACATTAATAGTATTGCCACTCGAGGCATTAATGGACAGTTTCTTATTGATGAACATCTTTAGCCTTTTCTTCATATGCACTATACATATACCTACATAATTTGTACACATTCATGTGTGTAGCATATAATTGTATGCTGATATAAACACGTGTGTCTTTTTTAACAGAATCTTTCTGCAATTTGCAGTTGATATAACGCTATCACATATTTTAAATCTTTGTTACATTTTGAGTAAAAGGAGAAAATGTTTCCTTTGTCAGAGGGATAATTATGATAAACAACAAGGACAACAAACAATTGCCTTGGTTTAGAAAATTTATCAACCTCCAAAGTTTATAGCAGCAAAAGATGATAGGTAGTTAATCTCAGTTTCAAATAGCATAACATAGTCAGTTATTTTTATTTTGTTATAAGAAATCATCCATAATATAAATGTTTAGTTACTATAGTACAATAATATGTTGCCGCTTTATATTTATTAGTTTCACTTTGAATAACATGGTGGGCCTTGCTTGGGATCCTGCTTTTATTTCAGGCTTAAGCTATTAAACCTTAGTAAGCAAGAAAAGGTTCGGATTTTAACATAATTTACCATTGTTTTTATAAGTACTGTAGTTATACAAGGGAAGTAAACTGTATCATCTTTAGACTTGATTTAGTACTTTATTTTATTTTCAAATTATTTTTTTGTTTGTTTTGTGTAGACATATAATAGTATAAGAACGCATTGGCCTAAAAACTACACTATCATTTTCCCGATGGTGATAACAGTATCCAATCAATAAGGTTTGCATGTGTTAATTAGTAGTGCATTTGAATTGACAAAACTTAGAATTTTCTTTTATTGAATTTCAATTCAATAAGATTTCACTTCTATTTGAATATCTATAGCGTATTTCAGTATTTGGTACACTAGTGAAGTTTCTAACTATAGCTATGGGGTTATTTTAAATCAAAAAAATGAATAGATCTTATGGAAATCGTCGAATGTTAAAGTGATTAATTGAGACTGGTCATTTCATGACTTTTGCATTTAAGATCTATGTTCAAATAGAGATGAAATAGGCTATAAATATGATATAATCACAAGTCATTGCATGCGTTAGTTTTGATCAAATGTAACAAAATGATCCGCTTCTGAAATATCTCATACAAGGAAGTCAATACTGTTAATACTGACTTGACTAATTATACTTCCTGAAGGAAGTATACTTCAGAAGAAACATATCTAAGTCAAATTAATCCAAATGATTCTTCTGAATTTAGTTCAGTAACATATTTAAGACCACTAAATAACTCGGAAGCCAAGGGACTTTGTAAAACCAAATTTTGGCCGATTGTGAGCCAGTACTTTAGTTGTGACGTTGTCGGTTTGGTATGTTTTAAATTGATCTATCATTAAATTTGATCCTGGCATTCTCTTTTGGCTCATGATAAATTTGGTCTACCCATTCTATTTCAACTCATGATGCTTACTTCTTATATACTAAACGGTGCATTATTTGCATGGCAATATAAATTTCCTGTTATTATCTATAAACACAGTAGAGTCGATAGTTTAGAGATGTCCATATAGATGAGAATAGAATAACATCCTATTGTGTTTATTCAATGATAAGACATATGGCACAGTGCACACCGTTAAGTTTTCTAGCCATTATTTTACATCAAACGTTTGCGGTTATGTCTTCTGAAGTAGAACTTGATGGCACTATAGCTGTAAGGTTCAATGAAGATGGATATTCTAACAAACTTCTAAATAGAGTACACTGGTGTGTTACGGCAGACCGAATAATATGCATGGGCCCTTAATGAGTGAATTCGTTTAAGTTTTGTGTATATGTGTTATCGCTGACTTTAAAAACAGAAACTTATGTGTATTCAGATTTCAAACGCTTAACTCTAAATGTATATATTGCCATATTTCAATTTAATATAGCCTCTACTTCATATGTTCACGAATAGGACAGTTTAAGGTGCTTTGAAATCTCTGTGAAGTTTCATGAATGAATTTTCAGGCATAAAGTATATGAACTTAAGTTTTGAGCAGACCCACCCAGGCATGTAAAGTATTTTAATGTTCCAAGCATGCAAGGATGGAGAGCTGCACCTGATTTCGCTTTTCCCTCATTGATACATATATTCCCTGTACTACGCTATCAGATATTAGCCTACATGTAATCTTTGTACTTAGCTGCTACACTATCAGATGTTATTATGTATGTAGCTAAAGTTTATATAGTTAACCGATCCTTTTGTTCAAAATTATAACAAGATTTATGTCCGTATAGTATGTTTTAAATCTTAAATTTAGCAACAGCCATATAAAATCTTCTTATGTCATGTTTTTTCCTACGAATTTAATATAGTGCCAATTATTCTCTCATTGAAAAATATTCAAGTTGGTAACATTCTGCACGTTTAAGTTTACCTATCGTGGACATCAGTTTTTTATACAACAAAATTATTATTATCAGTCCAGCACTACCCTACCCGGTTATGTTACCTTCGTACGTATCCATGCTCTTACCCACGTATGTTACTCAACATAGGAATTGGTATTTATCCCGATTTCGCTCTTTCTTTATCTGTTGACAAGATTTTCTTATCAAGTATATTTTTGTCATACTACATAAAAAGAAACTTTAAGCCAACTAATCATTTACAACAACCGTGTGCGAAGCACGGGTGCGCACTTGTAAATATATAATATTATACGTATGAACTGTTCCACCTCGTATCTTCACAACATCCGATACATGAACCTGTAAAACTCAGTCTGACACGAGCATTGCAAATGCCAGTATCGGTCCAGTGAACTAGCGTTGTAAAACTCACTAAGTTTAAGGGTATCATCGAACTTGATTTTAAAGTCAAAATCCTTTCAAAAGCAAAGGATAATCATAAGAACAAATCCACGCATAAATATGAATGGTTTTAACTTTATGGTAACCCAAAACATCTTTAAATCATATTTTTTCTGATATTATGATCATGTCAAAATCAAATAAATAACAATCTCGTGGAACGCTTGCATCTCACGCTCCACATATATAGTATACAATCAAAACCGCAAGTGTTTATTGGATAATGAATTCTGACTATGACAAGGTATTGGACTACGTTCCGATAGTGTATCTCTAGAGAGGAATACACTGGATTCAACAAGAACATTTTCCAACCCGACCTATACATGACCGACCACTCATTTCTCTAGAGAGGAATACACTAGATTCAACAAGAACATCGTCGGACGCCAACGACTTGAATTCCAACGTCTCTCCAGCGCTCTTCTTGAGCAGGGAGACTATTGCTGGCGTCCGACGCATCCGACGCGAACATCATGCCAAGCCTGGCACATTTCGGCTGCGAACGAACTTTAAGTAATGGGCTCATTTGAAAGCTGAGATGATTGAATAATAATATTATTCTTAATATGTCTGCAAAACCAACTCTATAAAAAGGAACCCATCCCCTTTCTTCTCCATTAAAACCAGCAAACTTAAAACCACCTCCTCATCACAATTTTTCCATTCAAAGCATAAACCCAGTAGCCTGAGAACCGTAGTGCCTCTTCGAAAAACATATGTATAAAATGATGTAAGTCTTGATCTCGAGCAAACCTCCGACTTTGTACGGTAGTGAGAAAGAGAGGTCAACCACAAGGGAGCTTGAGGACGGAGTCACCTCTGATAGTGGTAGCGCAATGCCAGTGGCTCGAGGACGTTGGGGAAGGTTCATGCGTGGTGTTGGTGAGTTGTCTGATCGCCTGAGATGGCGCGAGCATTTGGAGGATAGGGTGGAGGGCGTGTGATGGTGTACGCAGTATGAAGGTGGCATTCGTGTATGGAGGTACATGAGTTGCGTCAGTTCCAGTGGTTTCAACGACCAAGTCGGATGGATGATCAGACTGGAGGGCGGTTCTGGCAAGGGAATGGAGTCAGGTTCCAGGTGTGGTGAAGTTACTGGAGACACATATATGCGACGAGGAGAACAGGGCACAAGGGGCAAGGCTGATGGGGTCCGTAGAGACTTTGGCGAGGTGTTGGTTAGGCGGAGTTGAACGGTTTCAGGCGCCGGGACTGCTAGGTAAGGGAGGACGCCGTCTGCTCCGTAACTGAAGGAGATGTAATGTACTGGGGAGGAACTATGATGTGAACAGTAGTTGTTCGTGAGGAGAACGGAGGTGACAAAGGTGGCGGGTTGTTCGAGTTTTTCTGGATGGTGAAGCAGCAGCGCAGGGTGGATGCTGCATGGGTTCAAAGTTTGAGCAGAGGAAGCGTTGGAAGCTGGAGGGTGCATGGAACCAATGTTATAACGATTAGATCCGGCCGCAGGTTCAACCGCGGCTAACCGTTAGCCGGCGGCGATGACGGCCTGGAGCGGAGTTGAACCGTATTGCACATCGAGCCATCAATGACCCAGTAAAAACCCTAATTTTCTAAGCGAATTCAGAAAATCAACTATTCAATCTAATAGATTTGGGTGTTTGAAAGGTTTTCTTTAGGGTTGTCTGAGTGCGGCAGTGTACGAATTGAGAAGAAGAGGAAACACTACAACAAAAACACCATATTACAACTTTAATTTTACAACGGTGGTAAACGCACCGTTGTAATAAATGGTTTTTTACAATGGTGGTAAAGACACCGTTGTAATAAATGGTTTTTTACAACGGTGGTAAAAGCACCGTTGTAATAAATGGTTTTTTACAACGGTGGTATTCCCTAAAGTTGTAATAAACATATTTTTAACAACTTTTTGTTTTGTTAGTTGTAATAGATGCCCATTACAAATTTCATGTTTATAATATCTATATTTAATAACTAATTATATTAATATTTAATAATAATTAATATTTAATAATAATTAATAATTAATAATAAACTTAGGAATCAATAATATTTATTAAATAATTAATAGTTAATAAGTGGTAATTAATGTTTAATAGTTAATGTTAACTGCTTATTAATTAATATTTAGGTGACATATACATTATAAGCTTTTAATAGTTATTACTCGATTATAACTAAGTAGAAATAAGTAAAAGTTAAATAATAACTATTGTTAATATGAAATAATCCTAATTAATAATTAACATTTAATTAATAACTAATTAGTAAATAATAATTAATAATCAATAATAAGTAAACAAATAAATATTACTTAATTAATTAATAATTTACAAATAATTCATCTGTCTGGAGTTCACATGTATTTGCGTGTGAGGTTCAAGTATGTTTTTTTTAAGATGTACCAATTAGTTTATAATCTATGATGAACGTAATTTTTTAATTTAATAATTATTAACTAATAATAACTATAAAAAATAAATTTAATAAATAATCAATAAGTAACAAAATATTTAATAATTCAAAATTAATCACCATATTACAATTAACTAAATATTTGCAACGTTCAATAGACGACAATTGCAATAACAAATTTATAAAAATTGATGTTTCTCGACATTTGTAATAAAGGGTTTTTATAATTGGTTTTTCTTGATAATAACTTATACCCGTCATTATTTATAATTTAATATTTAACATCAAATGTTTGATGATCAATATTCAACATTTAATATTTCATTTATAAGTAATATTTAATATGTAACATTAATAGGTAATAACTAATAACAAAAAGTAATATCTAATACTATTAATAAGTATATTTACCCTTATGATCCGTCGTCCCAACCAAACGTACCCGACCCGCCATCCCTTATAACCCTAATTCCATCGTAACCCCCTTCATTCACTCAAGCCGCCTCACAAATTTCTCAAAACCGAATTGATGAAAAACCCTAGATCCCCTTTTCTTCCTCCGTAACACGAGATAACCGACATCGCAACTACCCCTTCGACCTCCTCAATGATTCGCCATCAACCCTAAACCCCCACAGACCACCAGTTCGGCCATCGCCAGCCAACCCCCGAGCCTTCACGACGAGCGATCTCGAATTAAGCTAAGTTTCTCCTTTTTACTCGTTTTAAATTAGCTGTAATATTTTGTTTGTTTGATTTGGGTTAGATCTATATTTCGATTCATGTGATTTCAGAACCATGGGGCTCGTATTGGGTTAGATCTATAGTTCGACCATCAGATTGTCTGATTTCAGATATGATTTCGTATTGGGTGTGATACGAATTAAGCTTCACACTGCTACGGTATGTCTATTTTGCTTTTTTCGATGGGTTCTTTGCTTGTTGAGTGGATTTTGGAATTGGTTTATTGAGTTATCGAGGAATTTGAGGAACTATTAGTTGGTTGTTGGTTTTGAGGAAGTTTCGAAGGGTTTGTTGTGGTTCTATGGTTTTGCAGCCTTGTGGTTCTATGGTTTTGCTGCTTGGGATTATTGTGATCTGTTCTTGCAAGTTTTATTTTGGTTTGTATGTGCATTTTGTGTTCTAATTCAAGGCACAGGAGGCTATTTTGCTTATAAACTTGATGAATATGCAAAAAAGCTTTGCTGCGGCATAGCTATGCAGTGATTGCACTGCAAAGCTTTGCCTAAGCTTGCAAAGCTTTGCCTAAGCTTTGCAATGCAAAGCTTTGCTGTGCAAAAGCTTTGCCAAAGCTTTGCTGCAGCAAAGCTTTGCTGTGCAAAAGCTTTGCCAAAGCTTTGCTGCGGCAAAGCTTTGCACTGCTATTTGCAGCGCAAAGCTTTGCTATGTAAAAGCTTTGCCAAAGCTTTGCTGCGGCAAAGCTTTACCAAAGCTTTGCTGCGACAAAGCTTTGCACACTGTGCAAAGCTTTGCCAAAGCTTTGCCGCAGCAAGCTTTGCACTGCAAAGCTTTGCCGCGGCAAAGTGATTGCACTGCATGGCTTTGCCACGGCAAAGCTTTTCAGTGCATTGTATATAACAAAATGAATCATCCAACTTTACATGCATTGTATATAATGGTCAGGTTATTTACGTATATAATGGTTTGAATGCATTGTATTAGCTGTTTATTTTGTGCACTCACATTTTTCCAATTTTTGTTACATGCATAAATCTATACTGCAGCACTAACAGTTTGATAATTTCTTTCTTAGGAATGGATATTAAGGAGAAAAAGGAGCACAAGGAGATTAACAGGAGCAGAAGAAAGTTAGAACTGTTATAAAGTCTTTGTATCTTCAGTTTTGTCAATGTATTATGTAAAAAAAATGATGAGTTTGAAATTAATAATATATTGTTTTGGTTCATGGTTTAAGTTTGTTTGATATTTTCAGTTTTGTAGATAATATGTTCTGCAATGAATTCTTTTATTAGTAATATGTATATAATTTGTGGATATATTACAATTGTAAAATATAAAAATTGTAATAAAATGTAAAAATTAAAACAACAACGGTGCATAACTGTTGTAATAAACTTATTACAACGGTGGAAAAAAGTTGTAAAATATACATATTACAACGGTCTTGCAACAGTGCAGAAAAGTTGTAAAAGATATTAGGCTATTACAACTTCTTAAGACACGACGGTTTGCCCACCGTTGTAAAAACCCTATTACAACGGTGGGTCATTTTGTTGTAGTGAAAGAACAAAAGGAGAAGAAGTGAAACAGCCGCAATTTTGTGTGTTTGCATTCAAAGCCCTTGCCTTTTTGTTATTTATGTTGAGTTCATTTTGCAGTTTGCACCAGTTTTAATCTATAAATGGGTTTGAATCCATAAATCACCTTCCCAATAACCAACACGGTTCTGATGGTTCGACCGGTCGAACCCTGAAAACCTTAAACCTTAGGACATGACGGTTCGATCGACGGTCCGGTCATGATAACATTGCATGGAACTGTTGATTAAGGGATTGGATGGGTTTTGAAAACATGTTACGGCTTTGGCCGAATACTACAAGGGAAAAAGAAAAGTGACGAGGCTTTGGTGAATGAATATTAAAGAAGGGGATTGTTAATGACACCCTGTTTTTGGTTAAGGGGTGTCACGAAAACCACTTTTTAAAATTTTGTTAAGGGGCGTACACTACAGGCTAGACACCCCTTAACAATTCGCAATAATAAGACCAAAATACCCTTAATCTGAAAACGGTATACTCTTACCGTTTTCGTTGTTTGTTAAAGTTTCTTATAAAGATAGAAAAAATGGTCTAATGAAACCGTTTTTATTAAATAAAAACGGTATACTCTTACCGTTTTTACAGTGTTATTTTTGTCCTGTAAAAGTTTGCCTGATGTTGCCCCTTAACAAATTTTCCACCGTCGGTTTCCCCTTAACAAAATGACACCCCTTAACCGAATCGGGTGTGTCATTAACAATCCCCTTAAAGAAGTGGGATTGTTGATCGTAGATAGTCACATGGTTTCAAACAAGAAAATGGTTTCGGTGAAGAAAGCATATACGGAGGCCAGAAGTGGTATGTGAAATGGCTGTGTTTTTCCTTGTGGCCCAGTGGGCTTCATGGAAAAAAAAATTGTTGAAGAAAGTAAGAAAAGAAAGGGGTATGTATGGTTGAGGATGAGAGAACGTGGAGGCATGAGCGTGGAACAACATAAGGTCCGAAGTAGGAAATAGTTTCAATCAGGGGGGAAAAGGCGTTTGCTAGCTGCTGATGTGGCTAATTTTTAAAGGAAATTCAGTGAATTTGGACTCGTTGGAATCACAAAGAAAAGTACTACATTACTGAGCTGGTTTGGAACGGATTGGAAGCAGATGGATTTTCAGTTAATTTTAAACGCTCATTTAAAATTAAATGAAACCACGTGCGAATGTTATCGAAAACAAAGGTGAGTTAATTCTCACACCTTCTGAAATTCTATGATGTGTTTAATTCATATTAAAAATATAATTCATCATTAATCATAGAATTGGTTGATTGGATGCTTGGTTGCTGACTGTTTGTTAAATGGTTGTCGACTTCTATAATATGTCGTATTGGATGATTTATTAAAATAATTGTTTCATAAATCATAATTGTCTGTGATGCAGGGAAGAACAGGTTGGAGGGATCCAACCGGATTCCTCAAATATTTTATATGTTGTTTATTTTTTCATATTATTCCAAATAAGAACTATTTACCCAAATAACATTATATTCGAATTGAATACCGATGATTGATTATATAATGAACGTTGAATTAAAATTCAACGCTGATGTGATGTTTTTAATTAATCAATAAACGGTATTGATTAAGTTATTGGCAGCAAATGATCTGAAACGCTGTTTTAAAATGTTAGTTCATCGTCAGATAAGGTGACGTAATTGCAATTATAAAATATATTTTATAATTGAAGTAAAGTTTTAAATTTTGATTTCTTTTAAAAATAAAAGTTTAGAAATAAGACGATAATTATAAGTGGGTTTTATATAAATAGTTATATAATACTTTGCAGCAATTTTAATGGGTGTAGAGCCATAATTTAATCTACGGGTTATTGTTTTTAAAATAATTGTTTAAGTAAAACAGTTAAGCAATATAATTTGATTAATTAGATTAATCTAATGAGAGATGTAATTAAAATCAGTTAAGTAAATAAGGTTTAAGTTGACAAAGTCAACTGTTTAATTAGAGTTAATAATTAGAATCGATCATTCTTCGATTAATCTAATGAAAATGATTTAACGAATAATTAGTTTGACTTTAAATAATAATTCTTAAATATTATTCGTCTTTTTATTTAATGATATTTAAAGTTGCTCTTCGATTAATAAATCATTAATGAGGTATTTATCGTTAATAATATCGCTAAAGTGATTAGCGGATCTATTTTTAATGAAGAGAACTATTTCAATTCAGTTAATAATAAAGTTAATTAATTATTGTAATTAATAATAATTAAAATGATTTACTTCTTATATGGAAGTAGATTAAGATGTGATCGAGTCTTAAAACGAATCGTGTTGAGAACAATGTTGTAACAAAAGTATAATTAAGCTTTAAAGCTAATATATCATTTATTAAGAAATCATTACTTAATCATTGACTAAGTATAAGCAAGAGAATTGAAAAGAGATTTTCGTAAGAAATTGGATAATAAAATCCAAGCTATAATTGGAAGTTCATGAAGAGATTAGTAATAAGATTGTTTCTACTTAATTATTTAATTAAGTAAATTAAAGTGAAATACAATTTCAAGAAGGAAGATTAATGTAAAAGTAAGAACTTAGTAAATGGGTTTTAAAATATAATCCAAACGATAATGAGTTATGTTACAAAGATTTAAAGCAAAAGAGTATGAGTTAGTTTTACTTGAATAAAAAGTAAAAGAGATTTATTTTGAGATTAAACATGCAAAATGAAGGAAATGGTTATTAAGACCATGTTTGAATAAAATAGTAACTGAAGTGATAGTAAGTGGAACGATAGGTTTGCATTTCAAACTTGTATTTATTCTGAGATAAGAACGTTGTCGGTCAAGGTCTGAGAGGTAATTAAAATACCAAAACTTGAACGGTTTCACTATTATCGAGGGATGATATTAGTTTGTAACAGTTAGAATTGGTTTATTGTTATGAGAGTGCAATGCAATGTTAATTACAAGATCTTTAACTAGTAAGTTTAAAAGTAAAACGATGTATAAATTTAACATCGTCCGATCAACTTTGAAGTACAAATTTATTTATATCCTTGAAATAAGAATATGGTGACTTTCACAAGGCAAAGGTAGCGTAAGAGATGGGCGAATATATAGTGATGTTTTTGAATAGAGAAATGAAATGGAGTTTGGCAAATAAAGACATGTTATTGTTTTCAACATAACAAAAACAAACGAGAATTGAGATAACAAGAACATGAAAACGATTTCTAAGAATAAATGAAATTGACTTAACAAATGAATCTAGATAAAGGACCCGCGCTGCCAATATACTTAACCGCACTGTGTGAATTGATAGTAAAAACTCGACTATCAATGAATATATTATTAGGCCTTTTGACGTGTTGTTTCGAAGGGACCGGGATGAGAACTAGACCCAAAACCACTTCGATCCAATGTTGCGTACTGAACTAACTTGCGACAAATGAAGATGGAGCATTGAAGACCGTAGATCTTCATGAAGCGGAAGAACTACTTATAATCTCTGGTTAGCTCCCGGAGATACACAGTGGTTCTATCGTCGTTGGAATCTATGGATTGCAAGGACTACTCGCTACTGATCCTTGGGGTGATTTCCATATAAGGATGTAGTAGGAGGGTGCCTTCGGTTCATCCTGTTCTTGGATGGCTTGTATGGACGAATGTATGACAGAGTATTTCCAATGGTCACGTACGTTGATTTTTACAAATATACCAAGTTTGGTGGCGGAGAACTTCTCTTGCTTAACTCCCAGAGTATTTTGTGGACATCAATTAGTGATTTGATGAATCTGACGATGTGGCATTCAAAGTGAGTAATGGCTAGGTGTTCTAAGAGATAATCGTGACCTCAAGCCTCACAACCAAGAAACGACAAAAATCGGGCAGGCAGCATCACTAGGTGGGTCATACCCAAGCATAGTATATTGTCACCAATCTAGAGAAAATTCATTTTTTGTTCTTCTTTTCATTTCTATATCTCCCGGAAATTTCAGTAGGCGCACAATAAAAAGCCATAATGGGTGAAAATATATTCGATACACTCAAGTTAAATGAGTGGTCGGTCATGTGTGGCCGGGTTGCAAGACGTTCTTGTTGAACCCCAATGTATATCCCTCTAGAGTACACTGATCGGAAGGTGGTCTCATACCTTGTCATAGTAGGAATCCAATCTCCAATAAGCGCCTTGTGGTTTTTGATTTTATAATAAATATGTAGAGCGTGAGATGCAAGCGTTCTGCTAGATAATTATTTATTTGTGATTAGATAGACACTATTATAATATCACTGGATTTTGATATATCAAAATGTTTTGGGTTATAGTAAGGCATAAACCATCCGTGTTTATGTGTGGACTGCTCTTACTATTATCCTTTTATTTTGAAAGGATTTTCAAAGTTAAACAAGTTGTTGTGCTATGAATTTACCACTGAAAGTATTCCAGACTGATCCGGATGAATTTTTCTTTGCTTCAAATGTGCTCGGGTCAGGCCGGGTATATTTCCAGGTTAGGTTTAGCTTGGAGTTCCAGAGAAGGAGTTGAAGCCGAGACGTATTTCATATACTTACTGGTACTAGTTTATTTCCGTTGTGCATTGTATTGCTTTGAATGTATACTCTGATGTTGTAATCATATATATATATACAGTTTTTTTATAAAGCATTTGATATTATATTTTATTCATTCCGTTGTGAGACTGATCTTTTTATTCTTCTATTCTAATATTTCTTTCTTTCTTTTCTCACCCTCTAAATTCTTTCTATTAACAGTCTGGGTTTTCGATACTTGGATTTTTGGCAAGTAATACAGAGATATGTATTATTGTTGGAAATTCGAGCATCGAATTTTTTTCGGGCCATTACAATGGGCTCTAACATCCAACATTCGAAGCTAAAATAAAAATCAATAAAACTGACAAACACATGAATGGTAGGTACACTTCTTTGAGATGAAAAAGGAAGAGAGTAGATGACATAAATATGACGGAGGAAGAGGAAATTGTAACAAACTTGGATTCCCGAGTGGACACCCAAAGGATAAAATCAATAGAGGATTCGGAGGAAATAAGTGTTGACTCGAAGGATAAGGCCAAAGTTATCAAGATAGGAAAAAGGTTGGCAGAACCCTTGAGAAGTGACCTAATTCGGTTTTTATAGCTTAATAAGGATGTTTTCGCTTGGACTCATTCATATATGGTTGGAATTTACTCCTCTATCATGAGCCACACTTTAAATATCAATCCTTCTGTAATCCCAGTTCGACAAAAGAAGAGGCAATACAATAGAGACCGGTTAGAGGCTCTAAAAGAGGAAGTCAAAATGTTAGAAATAAACGGGTTCATCCGAGAAGTTCTTATCCTAAATGGCTAGCCAACCCTATTTTAGTAATGAAGCCCAACGAAAAGTGGAGAACTTGTGTTGACTATGCACACATAACAAGGCTTTCCCAAAAGATTGTTATCTTCTCCCACGGATAGACCAGTTAGTTCATGCTACAAGCATGCATAGGTTGCTTTCCCTTATGGATGCCTACTCGAGATATAACCAGATTCCCATGCACAACCTGTAGAGGAGCATACAAGTTTCATTACCGATTGGGGAAAGTTTTGTTTTAAAGTAATGCCCTTTGGATTGAAAAAGTTGGAGCAACGCATCAAAGGCCGGTTAACTAAATGTTCCAAGAACAAATAAGGCGCAACATGGAAGTATACGTAAATGACATGTTAGTAAAATCCGTCAAAGCGGAAAGCCACCTGGAAGACCCAGAGGGGATGTTCAACATTTTAAGGAGTTACTAAATGAAGTTAAACCCACAAAAATGTTTTTTTGGAGTTCAATCCTGTAAGTACCCAGAAATTTCGACAATTTGAAATAGAAATTAAATAAGGGCATGATAAACAATAAATTTTATATTGGGAATCAAGATTAAAAATTAAAGTTTATTCGTTTGAATAAGAATTTAATTCGATATTAAATTTCAAAATGGCTAATCGAAAATCAAATATTTACTTGTAACTAGTCGAGAATAAATTTGATTGATATTTGAATTGGATTTGAAAATAAACGTTATCAATAAATTTGAAATTTTATATATGAAAATGGGCTTAGATATGTGTGGACTTGTGTATATAAAGTAAATGAAATTTTATGTTTTAAATTTGAAATTGAATGGAGTTGTCAGTGAACAAACAAGATAAAAACGGTGAACTAATAAATAATTTAAAATAAAATATCACCGTATGCAAACATAGTCAAATTACAACCAGATTGATTTTATTGGACTCAGAACGTCGAAATATGACAATTAGTATATTTTTTTCGCATTTGGAAATTATGTCAATGGTACAATTACTGAGTGTTCAACGCCAGTTTGCGGTAGAAATTAAATATATAATTAAACAGATTTAGCCTTCCTGAGGAAGACATTGCGCCGACCTTATGTTAAAAATCGTGCTACCCTGTAAACCCTATTGAAAACACTTTGTTCTTATCCCCAAATTCTGATATTTTAAATCACGCACTTCTTTTTCTTTCAACAAGAATCATTTGTTTCCCTTTTCAATTTTAATGGCTTCAGCCCAAAATTGGTCTTCCTCTTCAAAATTGGATCGCCACTCTCCTCCAATCAAAATCAGCATTTTTTCATTTTGCTCCTCATCCCTAATTCCTTCTGCAACAATCGTTTCTTCCCATTTTAATGTGTAATGGCCGAAGCCTTCATCGCCACCACCGCTCTACCTCCTTGATTTCCGATTCCCCTTGCGCATGCCTCGGAGAAAGCAAAGTTGATCGCTGTGATCACCACTGCCCTACATCAAAGGCCGAGCTTTTTTCCCCAAATCATTGAATAATGGTCGCACACCAGTAAACTTCGACAAATCGAAGCTTCTGTGTTGTTTTAAGGTGAGTACCCACTCACGATTAAGCTTTATTCAAGTATTTTAAATTTCAATAGAACTTGAATATGAAAATTTGGTTGGATTTGGGTGTTGACTGTTTTGTTAGCTGATATGTTTTGGAGACGGCTAATATTTGGGAAACATGTGTGGTTGGTCGTCTGATTTGTTGGTTTTGTTGCCTTGATCAAAATTTTCGAGCAGCAAATAAATCTGTATCATGGCCCGTGTATGATTCCTGGAATGTCTAAAAAACATGGTACATACTTGTATTTCTGGAAGTAAATCCAAACATATAGCCTATACATGTTCATCTTGTTTTGTTTGACATTGACTTTATTCTATGCATCCCTGTTCTATGTTAATGGTTATGTGTGTTTGTTAAAATGGAGTGGTGTGTTAGAATCATGATAATGGCATATCATGTAATGGTCCATTTAGGCGATGTTATGTTACATGATGATATAGTGTTGTAATTGTATAGCATGTTAGGATGTCAATTAGTTTCCTAAAGTAGCACTAACAAACAATTTTAGCAGACCAATTATAAAATAACCTATTTTACTACATGAAAATGAAATGATATTAGACTCAACAATTAAGTTTTCTTGTTTATGTTTACCTCATGTAAATGCCTAGCGGGAGATATATCGAGAGTTTGATCCATGTTTTATCTTTGTTCTTGGTTATGTCAAATCTATGAGTACATGTTCAAAGTTTACAAATAAATTTTGTTTGCTTTTAAGTTTCAGTTACTTGGTTCCTACATAACAGTAGAGTCCACGGTATGTTCCTAGATCAAAAGATTAGCAGTTCAAACAAGCATTTGGAAATAAGTATAATCTAAAGCAACATAGACTGTACATTGTTAGTAGCAAACAACACTATAAAGAAAAAAATGTTAGAAGTTTGCAAATACTAACAAATGTTTTAAATAATTAATTTTATCATGAGCCATTCAAGATAATTGTATGAATGAATTACAGTCTCATATTATTGAAACTCTACTGTTTCATGATTATCATGTTTCGTTCCCACTTGTCTTATTTGTGAACTGGTTATTATTAGCTAGCTCGCATTACTGCGTATATTGTTGTTTGGCACTTCTGCACTTACAAAATTCATGCTTCTTATTGCAGATTAGTGGTGTAAGGTTTATCAAAAGAAAATTTGGACATGGATATGGCTGTTACTAGTTATTTTATTTTTATGGTTGTTGTTGGCAACAATATTTGGATTGAACTGTATCTTTCATTGTTTACACCCCTAATTAATTATACATCTCTATCTTTTATTATCTAACCCCATAATAATTGTCCAGTTTTAAGTCTTCTGCATTACATAGTATTATAGGAGAATGTAAGTAAATGTTTTGTTATAAGTTGGATCAGTACAGTCATTTTTCTGTTGTTAACATATGTCAAAACTAAAATAGTTTTTATTCTGAATTCCAATTTAAGCATCCCGTTCTTTTGGTAATAATGATGGTATCACATTTTCAATCACTGCTGACAAACTGTACAGTAATGGATGCCAACTTACTTGATTTATTTTTGTAAAATTCTCTATTTGCCCAAAGACTGCTATTGTTAAATAGTTAGACCGTCTGCAACAACCCTGAAAATCAAAACCAATTTAAAATTTTTATTTTAACTGTTTTAACGGGTTTTGGATATTTAAATTAATATATTTTAAATAAGAGGAGCGATCAGGGCACCCCTGTTTGTGAGCACCCCTTTAGCACCCCTGCCGGTGCGTGAGCTACGGCGATCCAAATCGAACGAGAATTTGTAGATATTCAATACACATATATTTAAGGACCTATCCAAAATTTGAACTCGTTCCGACATCCGTACAATAATATATTTGGTGTTTAAATTTAACGATTTGAATAAATGTCTGAACGGTGAATAATTGAGCTAAGATTTTGAATATGCTACGGATGTCGGAACGAACTCAAATTTTGGATAGGTCCTTAAATATATGTGGATTGAATATCTACAAATTCTCGTTTGATTTGGATCGCCGTAGCTCACGGACCAGCAGGGGTGCTAAAGGGGTGCTCACAAACAGGGGTGCCCCCGATCGCTCCTCTTTAAATAATAAGAACTAAAAATTTATTTTTAATCAAAGTTAGAACGAATAATTTTATTCTAATTATATAACGAGCCTAAAATGGCGCGGTAGTTTGAAAATTCGATTTCAAATTTCAATTGAATGTACAGGATTCAAAATAAATCAGATTTCAGTGAAACAAGAAATATTTGAATCTGATTAACAATATCTTTCCAATGAATCTGAAAAATTGAAATATCATGACGGGAATCAAAAGTTATGTCCAGTTTAAAATTCAGAATAGTCGCTATGGAATATATATATATTAATATTAAAAATAGTCATTTTGCAAACGACCTCCGTTTTCGACGAAACCACTTTTGTTGGATCCAGAATGTAAACTTATTGCTAGATTCCAATTTTCATAATTTTTGGAATTAATATGTGAGCGTGGTAAAAGAAAACGTGTTTTGTCAATTTCAGTCAAATTGGATCGACTAGAAAATGGCCATTTTTCAAACGGTCTCAAAATTCGATGAAATTAGTTTTGTTAGGACGGTATCGTCAAAACGAAGCTAGATATAATTTTTCTGTAATTTTTAGAATTATTATGTGGCCCGGTAAATTAAAATGTACGTTTAAATTAAATATATAATGTTTTATATTTTAATTTTGATAAAAACTGATCGTAACAGTCGAATTGGGTTATGAAACATGTTCCATTGTGTCTGGAACGGGGGTATTTGGCTAGGGGTGACACTCGTTAGGTTCGATTTGGAGTGCGGAACGATACAGGAGTTATATCGAGATTAAATGGAATTAAATAAATAAAATAAAAATAAATATACATGTAAATACAGTATGAATACGCCGTATAATTCATAAACACTAAAATCAAATACACCAGCCGCCACTTCTATTATTCGATGGCTGAAACACACGGGTCTTTCTCCTCTTCTATCTCACCATCCACGCAATATCTCATGAACAATCCAAGAGCAATAATGTTCGTCTCAACGAGCTTGTGATCTTCGACGGTGGAGATCAACGTTGGTGGGCCACTATAGCTGGAATCGACGGAGGAAGACAGCGACTTTAAATGGTTTTATGGCGCAGGTGGTGGTGCGAGTGGGACGACGATTGGGGGACAGGTCGGCGACGCGAAGGGGTGTTGAGGGGGGTGCTTAGATGGTGGTCCGACTACCATGGTGGCGGTTGGCGTTTAGGTTTTCTGGCCGACTATGGGTTCATGCGATGTCAAATTGTACAGGAAGGGGATTAGAAGATGATAAAGGGGGTAAAGGAAAAGTAATTAAGTTTTTATTTATTTATTTAAATTAGTATTGCTTTTAAAAATATGAAATTTTAATATAAATATAAATGAATAGCATTGATTTAAAAATATAAAACAACATTAATAAAAATCATTGTTTTTAAATTTATCAATAACATTGTTTTAAAGGTATGATTTTTAAAAGTAAATGACATTATTTAAAATACGGTTTTTAGAAATAAAAACATGAAAAACATTGATAAAAAATAAAATAAAAAAATAAACATACAATGTTTTTGTAAATGAAACATACAATGTTTTTGTAAATTAAATATGCAATGTTTTTGTAAATAAAATAACATTGTTTTTAGCATATAAATCACAGTGTTTTGAATATAAAAATCGCATGGTTTTGTAAGTGAAAATCGCATTGATTTGTAAATGAAATTTGCACTGATTTGTATATGAAATTTACATTGATTTGCAAATGAAAATAACATCGTTTTGTAAATCAAAGAAAAACATTGTTTTGTAAATACAAAGACATTGTTTATAAAATATATAATGATATTGTTTATGAAATATAAAATTGCATTGTTTTTAATAATAAAATTTGCACTGTTTTTAAAATAGAAATAGCTATATAAAAATATGATTTTTATATATACATAACGTAAATAAAGATATGATTTTTAATACAAAATGTGTGACACAGACTGCTATGGAGCTGTATGGAAGTAGAACGGAATTCGAATCATCCGATAAAGAATGACGGGGTGGAAACCAAAGGTGAGAACTCCTCACTAGAAAATTTTGCACAGTTATTTATTTATCTTCATAACTGAAAAATATATAGAATTGCCAATGTAGATTATTAACAATTTAATTATTATAAATTGTATACGGTACATGTTAGATCACCTCCTTCGTCCACAAACCATGGACGATTTAAATTGACTGTATTGTACGTCGTTTGTGATGTTGAAATGCTTAAAAATAATGTTAACACAAATTTGGTAGTAGAAGTTAGATTATAAAAATTTGTTTATAGTTTGAACAGTGAAATTTGGTTAAATTTATTAACCAATAATTTGTATAAGTAAACTGTTGTTGTTTGAAAACCCCACACGGGTCTGGGGATGATAATTTATTCACATCTCTCCTGGATTTAATAATATGTCAATCGATGGATTGACAGTCTATGATGAGCGTTAGTTATTTATTTAATGCTCACACAGTTGTAAATTTCACTTTGGATGTGGTTGGACTGTTTGATGATTATTTATCATTATTGCTGCATGTATGCGATGTATGAAATCCATATAATTGAAAATTATATGGTAATTGATTGAGTCGCATTCCGATTCAGAATATAAAGAATATTTTAAAATAAAATGTTGCAAGAATAAAAATTACATTTTTATTGAATGTACAAAATATGAAAAATATTCATATAAGAAATGAAAATTGAATAAAACAATATTTTAGAATGAAAAAGACATTATAATGTAAAAAGTACATTTTAGAATGAAAAGGTAACATTTTAGAATAAAATAACATTTTAGAATTAAAAGAACATTTTAGAATTAAAATTAACATCTTTGTTGAAAGAGAATAGTTGAAACCAAATATCATTTTTTTTGTTGAAATGAAATAGTCAAAACAAATATAACATTTTTTGTTTAATAGATTTGTGTTAAAACAAAAATAATATTTTTGTTAAATAGATTTATGTTAAAACAAAAATGTCAATTTTGTTGAATTAGATTATTGTAAATAAAATGAAGTTATCACTTTTTTCATTTTGTTAAAATTGAATGGTTAACAAAATGAAGTTGTCACTTTTATTCATTTAGTTAAAATAGAATTGTTAACAAAATTAAGTTAACACTTTTATTCATTTTATTGAAATAGAATTGTCAACAAAATAAAAGAATCATTTTTAATCATTTTGTTGAAATAGAATTGTCAACAAAATAAAAGAATCATTTTTAATCATTTTGTTGAAATGGAATTGTCAACAAAATATAAGAATCATTTTATTGTAAAAGAGTCATTTTAATGTAATCGAACATTTATTATGTATATAATGTAAAAGGACATTTTTATGTAAAAGAACATTTATAATGTAAATAATGTAAAAGAATATTTATAATGTAACAGAACATTTTAATGTAAAGAATATTTTATAATAAATAATATTTTATAATAAAGAGTCTTTTAAAATAATGAATATTTTAAATAACGAACAATAACTATGTGTAGTGTATATATATAAATATAAATATATATATAATATAACCAAGTCTGAATATAATATCTCTCTCAAACAAAAATCCTTTTTACAGGGAAAAATAAAAGCTACACAGAGAAGTGAAACAACTAAAATTGATAAAAAATAAATTTTAAAATTGATCCGTCATCCATCAAGCGCCTTAGTTACCTCAACCTTGAATATAATTTCAAAGAACGAAGTATAATTAGCCTCGATAAATACAAGTTCGTTTGGCACTTTGAAAAGGGTTTTCAACATACGTTACACAGCGATAATAAACAGTTTAATTCAGTAACAGATTTAATTATTAATTTAGGAATAGCTTTAGAGCAGTATAATAATTCTACGGTAAAAATGTTAGAAATAACCACTAGATCCATCGAAGAGAAAAATAAAAAATTAAGACAGATAGTTGAAATTTTTGATTTTGTTAAAAATCAAAACGAAAGAATTTTGCATAATATAGTTACTTTAAAAGGTAATCTCCTAGACAAATCAGAAATAAACGAACTTAAGTTTCTTCTAGAAACAAATAAACCCAAGACTATAGGACTTGAATCTAGACGACTTCTAGAAAATTTCAAAACTAGAACACAAGAATTTGACAATAAAATTAAAAAGATTGAAACAGTTTTAACAGAAATTAAAAATATTGTTAGTAGCTAGTTTATGAACAAATTTCTACAGAAGGTTGTTGAAGAAGCAAGTATCTTTGCAACCCGACCAGTTCCTGAACAAGGATTCACAACATATTCTGGTAATAGTGTTTCAGATAAAGAATATCCGAATCTATTTAATATATTGATCAGTCTAAATCTTCAAATGTTAGAAAATCTTGAATGACTTGAAAGCGAGCAGTCTTTTAATCGAGAATTAGATAAAATTTCGGAACAATTATCTAAACTAAGTTTAGGAGAACCAATTATCAAAATACAACCTGAACGCTACAAATATTGGATTCCAAAATCATGAGCAATAGCATGTCATTTTCTGGGTCCATCAAGACTTTAATTGAAACTATTTCAAGCAGTAAGCCTAAAGATGAGATATTTAGTTTTCTATCAAACGATAGATCTAGAAAAGAAAAACAGATAGTACAAATAGACGAAGAAGTAGATTTAGACCAAAATATAGATACTTATAATAATAATAGCTTAAACTTATTGAATCCTAAAATTCTTTATAAAACAGGTATCACCAACATTAATACTACATTAATTAGAAGTGTACGGGAAGAAGAAATACGGGTAGTCAATAAC
Source organism: Allium sativum (assembly GCA_030737875.1). Taxonomy (NCBI): domain Eukaryota; kingdom Viridiplantae; phylum Streptophyta; class Magnoliopsida; order Asparagales; family Amaryllidaceae; genus Allium; species Allium sativum. Next base: position 27,598 of record JASFAX010001691.1, on the reverse strand, counting down.
AGTGTTACTTTAGATATATTATCTCCTGAAATAATTCAGAAGTTAAAAAATACTTGTAAAAGGTTTTTTCACCTAGGTTTAATAGTAATAGGAATTAAAGCCTTGACTAGAAAGGGACTAGGAACCAAGCTCCTGACACTTGTCCTAGATAAATCTTGGACAACAAATATAGAAAAAGCATTACTTTCAGGTATGGAAATAGATTTAAACGATAATTCGGCCCTTGTCTACTATGTACCAGATATTTTAAAAAGTATTAAAGACCTAAAACATCTTAAACTCGGATTTAAAGAAAACGGTTTTGAAAATTATATAGGTAACAATCTTATTATTAGCATAGGAATAATAGGAAAAGCTAGTAACAGGTCAGGAATGAAGTTTAAAATAAATCTTGATGGAATAGTCCAAAACATTGCTAGCAAGGGTATTAAGATGATAGAGCCACGAAGAATAAACCCAGAGGATTTAGCAGGTCTTGAATGGCAACTAAAGGATTTTATAGACAATGATAAAAGAATTTTAATTCCAAATTCTCATGTCTTATACACAAATCAATTTGGAGAGCCAAACTTACGGTTTAATAATTACAAATTTAAATAGAGTGAAGAACAAGAAGATACTGAATCTGAAATTAGTGAACAATTTAATCTAAACGAAATGATTAATGATCAGTTAAACGCTATGAATTGGAACAATGGACCACAATTTGATCAATATAATTCAGATTTAGAAATAGACGATGAACTAGATGTTCTTGGATATCTAATTGATGAAGAAGAACAGTACGAAAATGATAAAAATGAAGAAATGGATGAAACATTCAAAACAGAAAGTAAGAGAACATTACGTGAAATTATTAACAGAAAAATAACGGTAGAAAATATAAGGCAAGAAACAGATGATATGCTTATAGCATGTATAACTGAACTTGACATGACTTATGAAGATGCTTATACAACTTTGTCCAAGTATTTTAATATGCCATTAATTGAAGACATTTTAAATAAACAAATTCCATTAAGTGATTTCCACTACACCATAATGGCCATTTGGCAACTCTTATTTTTTTTCAACTGCCAACACTTATATATGTTGTAGACTAGTGACACTAATATGTGTTGCTATAGTAAAAATGTGTCACCAAAAATGTGCCAACACTTATTTGTGTTATATGCCTAGTCAACTTGAGGGCAAAATGGTAAGTTCTCACCCATAACCTAATATCTCTCTCCCTCAACACTTATTCCAAAGACGGCCGCTTCATAATTAATTAAACATAAAAATGGACTTCTCAAATCGGTACTCTCAAATTAGGGGCAATCGGCTTTGAATTGGGGCTTCAGAGACTTGGCTTCGCAAATTAGGGGCAATCGGTTTCGTCTTTGTGTGAATTACGGTTTCAAGGAAACATGGCTTCTAGGAATCATGATAATAGGTAAAAAAAATCGATTTCACTTTCCCAATTAGTCTTCATCTTTTATCGAATGTTATATGTTTTGCTATTACCGTATGTTATATGTTTTGCTGTTCAATTTAATAGAAAATCATAATGCTTTGACTCTACTCAGTCTATGATTTTTGCTGTGAGTTTACTTTCTACTACTATATTCAATTTAACTGTCATTTGTTACTATGTTGTCCATTTTCATTTCTTTGTTGTTTATTCATGTATGCTATGTAGATCTATATCATGGATATTAAAATATAGTATGCACTTATGTCTGCCCATATTGGTGGATTGATGGGTGCTCGCAGTCCTTGGGTGAGGTAACCAGATCTGAACTGCAACATCAACTACGTTATTTAGAACATTGTTAGGCTACATTTAATTGAACAATAAAGTACGTTCATGTAGATTCTTGTTAATTAGTTATTTTGGTAGTCTTTATGCATCCTTTGTAGATACGATCTCTTGAAATGCTTCATAAAAGATTTGAAATCTTTCCAAAAGCTTTTGTGAAGAACCTTGTGTTGTCTGAAGCTAAAAGGTTAGACTTAACTTTTTCAGGGACTCATCACTTATCCGTAATCTGTTTCTTGGTTCATGTTTGTCTAATTCCTCCTTTTCATAACACCACAGGACTCCTCAAATTGGACAATATCCGCAGGTCAACTTATTTATCTCTGTCATTTGAAATACTTAATGTGTTATATTCTCATCAAGTTGCAAAACACCATCTTATTCCTTAATTAGAGGACAACCTTCTCAAGCTACAGGGATTTAACTGCTCAAATATTAGTTAACACTTTCTCGAATTTTACTGAATTGACAATAAAAGTTTCTTTTCCTCCTTTTCAGTTTTACCTTACTTTTGTGGTATCAGGATGATTTGTTTGGATATCTAAGTGTATATAATATTTAATAACCATTCAGTATATCCCCATTCTCTAAATATGCATGTTCAAAAACAAGTAGATGTATCCTGTTTTGTAAGTTAAATTATTCTTGGTACTAAGTGCCACATGCGTAACAAAAAAGTTGACAATAGATGTAGTACTTAAGGTCCTAAGCATGCATGTTGAGATGATTGACCCTGACCATATGTTTTCACTAAAACCATACCATTAAACCATGTTTAGTTTTCTTATACCAATAGCAAATGTCAATTATATCTTTGTTCTTAATATGCAACTGTTGATTCCTGTATGAATATTTTGTATGTGGAACATATGTCAGGTACATGAATCCACTTATAACTCTGTCCTTTTCAACTTGAAAGAATTAATTTTTGTATTGTTTTTACTCATAAATTTATTCCATATTGAAAATTAAATGTAGCTAATTCATGCCATAATTTTTCTTCATCATCACTGTGACGTATATGATCGCATGTATATGATGGTTACATGCATACTCAACTCATGGAACTTGCACATAGAGAATATACTTCTAATCTCCTTATCATCAAATCAGTTTGCAAATTTTTCGAGATAAGATACTTGTATTTGTTGAAAAACTGAAAAGTGATATTCATTTTTAAATTAGGATGAAAGCGAACTGAAAAGGCAGAGGCGAAAGCAGACTAATAGAGAATCTGCACATAGATCGAGATTACGGTAGCAGGTATACATATTGTAGTAAGACCTGCTAAGTATCTGTTCCAGTAAAATTGAAATATGCACATTTATATATTTGATTTTGGTTTGTCCTATTAGTACTGTCTATATGTTTTATAATTTACTTCACATAAAGCAGTTTGTAGGATTGCACTTTAAATCTTGTTATTCATATGGGTACTATCTATACGTTATTCATATCTATGTAGTATGTCAAAGGGGCTAGGCTGGTAATAATTTTGAATTTTTATAGGATTACACAGTATAATACATATTTCTATTTACCAAATATGATTTACTGTTGATTACTTATTATAAGCATACATATATTATTTTTTTAATTTCTCATTGCATAAAACCTAAAGTCGTGGAATTTGCAGGCAGTTTACTGTAAAATTTCATCTATTTGAATAACTTTTTTTTTTCTTTTTACTGCAATGCATATATTAGACAAATTTGTAAAGGCTTAGCTGTGAAGAATTAAAAGGTATTGACATTCATAATAGGGTTTATGCTTAGAGATGCACATTTTATCTAACCATAGAAATGTAGGATTACTGATTTGAGAATGCGAACTAGATTGTATAAAGTGGCCGAATGCCCGAAGTGTACTGGTTGCTATTTCAAATTGTGCATGTGAATAAAAAACTGAGTTTCCGGACTGAGTTTGCGAACTCAGCCCGAGACTGAGTTTGCGAACTCAGTTTCGAACTGAGTTCAAACTCGAAATGAGTATGCAAACTCAGTTCGAAGCTGAGTTTGCAAACTCAGTTCGAAACTGAGTTTGCAACAAACTTAGTTTCGAACTGAGTTTGCAAACTCAGTCCGGAACTGAGTTCGCAAACTTAGTTCCGAACTGGGTTTGCGAACTCAGTTCGAACTGGGTTCGCGAACTCAGTTCGAACTGGGTTCGGAAACTCAGTTCGAACTGAGTTCGCAAACTCAATTTTGAACTGAGTTTATAAACTGGGTTTGGAAACTCAGTTCAAAACTGAGTTTGTAAACTCAGTTCCAAACTGAGTTTCCGAACTCTATTCGAACTGAGTTCGCAAACTACATTGATCCTGCTTCGAGCAATGCTGTATATCGTTTTAAAAATTCTAAATGGACACACACATTTCCACATGCTCCCTTAAGTTTGTACAGTTTACACTTCTGTTTTTTTTAGTCAAGATCAAGTATACATATATACATGCAATGTAGCTATTTCCGAAATGCCTCAGTAGAAGCAATTTCACCTCAAGTGTATGTACTGTCTTTAGTCAACACCTCAAAGAAAAGAAGAACTTATTTGGGACTGCATAAGTAATTAATATATATAATGTGCATATATTTTATTTTAATTTTTTCAATTATTTTGACTTAATTTTAAGCTTAATTTTTTATTGTGTTATTAAGCTTTTCCACTGTCGATTTTTCCATATGTTAAGTTCATTACTGACAACGATGCAGATGTGTAATTATTTTGTAGAATGTTGATTCTATATATACACACAAATGGCCCTGTTATTCCTTTTATTGCCCATTACAACATATAGTCTATGTAACTACGAATATCTGACCCCAAAGGATAATTCATTTCAAGAACACATTCTACACTGTCGGTGAAAAATTAAAATAACAGAGACTGTGAAATAGATCTTAGATTATTTTTACTTATTAAGCCTTTTTATTATTCCATTTGATCAGTTAATTACTATATCATTCGATTACCTTACTTTTAGTGTTCAAATATCTTCTTTGATTGATATGACAGTCCTAAGAACAACAGAAAGAGCTCTTCACCTCAGCTTTAGTTTAGCAGGTAACTTTCTTGCGTTTTGTAATTAAGTGTCCAATTTCAGATATTGTTAGTTGATAGTATTTTATCGTATTTTCTTTGATGTTTGGGCTGTAACTATTCGTCTTAATTGAGAATTCAGCCAACAATGTTACATCTATTTAGTGGATGATGTATTATCATTATGTTGGTGATTATACTGAAAGAGGTATCCTAATGGAAACTTCAGTTCTTCTATCATGCCATTCAATTTATTATAGTTTATAAGTAGTATTCACATTTTTAATACATTTTTATCGAATTTACAAAAGATGAAATATTATATAGTCATTCATGCAATTTGCTTATAGTTAATTTATTACTCACCGATTCATAAGCTGGCTTTGTTATCTTTTTATGATAGAAAGATATCAAGTTATTTCAAATTCATAAGCCGTATGTTTTCCTATTTATGTTTGTACTCAGCAAAAGCATATCTATTTATGTGTGATGTATGTTTTCCTATTTATGTTTGTACTCAGCAAAAGCATATCTATTTATGTGTGATCTTTAAGCTATTTACTTGATTGGTGGATATGCCGTTGTAATGATTGGTTTTTGATTGTTGATGCATGTATCACCTTAGTGAAAAATGCTACATTGCAAGTTGTCATTTTTTTCTTCTTCTAAAAATGAGTACATTTATATTTTGCAGGCACTCGTGGAGGAGGGATAAAACATAAAGAAAGTAAACACATGTGACCTTGATAATGATTTTATCTCTAAAGTTTTTGGAATGTGACGAGTGCATTTATATTTTACAGTTTGGACATGATATTATGGTATTTTGAAATCGGAAGCATGTAGCTCAAATTTGAGTATTATGAAAATGTGACATTGTTGAATTTGAGATATGGAACTGTACTTAATCTTACATTGAATTGATATGTTGAATTATATATGTGATATAAAAATCACAAAGATATGTTATATTCATTTGTTTTGAGAGTTTTAACATTAATTGTGTAAAAAATAGAGAAGAACTTAAATTTGTACTGTGATGCATATAAGTGTTAGCAATTTATGTATGCCAACATTTATAAGAGTTAGTAGGATTATGATACTGACATTTATAAGTGTTACCATATCTTATGGTTCCAACATTTATAAGTGTTAGCAATGAATATGTTTGTAACTCTTATAAGTGTTACCATCTCTTATAGTTCCAACATTTATAAGTGTTAGCAATGAATATGTCTGTGACTCTTATAAGTGTTACCATATATTATAGTTCCAACATTTATAAGTGTTAGCAATAAATATGTTTGTAACACTGGTAAGTGTTAGCAGTTACTCTGTTTGTAACACTTATAAGTGTTAGCAGTTGGTCTTCTTGTAATACTTATAAGTGTTAGCAGTTAATCTGCTTGTAACACTTATAAGTGTTAGCAGTTACTCTGCTTGTAACACTTATAAGTGTTACAGGAAATTCCTCACAGGCTGTTAGTGACACATAAAAGTGTTACGGAAATTATTTGTAATACCTATACTTGTTGGGAATCCACTGTTTTGGTGTAGTGTTCTTTATTGAGACCAATTTTATGGATCAAGCTATGATACCACGTAATAAATGTAGTAGATTTGACAATGAACCTAGTGAACAGTTTAGAGAAGGACCGTTAGAACGAGAACCTTGGGCCAAACCAGAATGGGAATATAAAGAAAGCCCATTTATAGGAAAAGGAATGAGAAAGCCATATGGAAAACTATACAGTCATAATATGTTACTACTTGAAAACCAATCTCCTCAGTTATGGCCAGAGGAAATTCTTATTTGGGAACAAAATGTAGTAAGATATCGGGAAGTAAATAAAAAACCCGAAATGGACATGTGGGCAGTATTAGAAACAACTTTAGGCCCATTAGCCCTAGGAATTTATCAAAGTAGGAAAACTGATGACCCAACTATTATTATGGAACAAAAGGCTTTAGGAAATAACCCGTACAATTTCACAAGCTTTATTAGATTATTACTTATAGGCAGTGGATCCCGGTAAAGGAGGAATGCTTATGCAAGAAACAACAATTAGGAATTTAGAGAAACTAAGTATTAGAGACTTCAAATATATAAAGGAATTTAGTTTAAGACTTTGCCGTAACATTATCACAAACAGGTAGAGCTATGGAAGAAGATTTTTGTAACAAATATTTTTCTAAATTACCAGGAGATCTAGGTAGAAAACTACAGGAAGATTGGGAAACACGATATGGAAATATTCCCAAATTAGGGATAGGACCAAGAATAATGTTTGTATTTCAACAATTAGAAAAACGATGTAAGGAAGCCACGTTACAAGAGCAAATCAAATGTCAAGCATGGGCATTTTGTAGAACTGCAATTTATACCCCTCAAGCATATGGTTATTACAAACCAAAGAAGTATCTTAGGAAAACAACACACTACGATAAACGTAAAAAAGAAAAATATGTTACACGAAATAAGCCTAACCGAAAATGTAATTGTTACATCTGCGGAGACCCAAATTATCTAGCTAATAGATGTCCAAACCGACAAAATAACCAACAAAGAGCAAATCTAGTTGATGAAATATGTGAATATGATATTAAAAGCTTAAGTGACGATTACGATACAGAATCTATTTATAGTATAGTCTCAGACAATGAAGGTACTACATCACATAATAGTATAACTTATACATTAATGAATAACGAAAATGAATGTGAACATCAATGGATTCAAAATAGGGGAAATGATCATGTTCCATGTTTCATCTGTTACCGTAATCCAGAGTCAAACGATTCCAGTGCGATAAATGTTTTATAGAAATATGTTTTCTGTGTGCAAAAAGACAATTTAATCTAGAACTCATTTATAAGCAAAACAATTCGACTGAAAAAAGTACATTTCAAGAAATACTGGACAAGCACGATGCACAGATAAAACTATTACAGATACAAGTAACTATGTTGCAAAATGATGTTATACAGTTAAGGACCAATGATTTCAGTCAAATAGAACCTAGGAACTCATCCGAAAACAATCTAATAGAACGAATGGAAAATCTAAAAAATAGTTTAACTGAAAATGATGAATTTTCAGTGAACATAAATAGATATAATACCTCTTTGTTAACATTAAACTGTCGGATATGGTTTGATAATAACAAATTTATTGATATAATTTCAATTGTTGATACTGGAAGTACTAAAAGTCTAATAGCACATTTCTTAATTCCATCCCAATATAAAGTACCATTAAACTACACAATTACTTCCAAGACAGCTGATCAAAGTTTTATGACTTTAACACACAAATTACCAGATGAATCTATGATTCAATTCAAAGATTTTGCTGGTAATTATAATTCAAAATACGAATTAGGTCAATGTACAATTACACCAGAAGAAATAAAAAGTAATGAATTTTTACTTGGATTGAATTTTATTTTAAATTACCGAGGTAGTATTTTCATTTCTAAAAATAGTATTACATTTAGTAAACAAAATTATACTTTACCTACAAACTACCATAACTACCAATCAGAGTGCGCTCGAAAGCGTGGTGGACAGGGAGAATTAGAGTTTTTAATAGACAAAAAAAATAAACAAAAATATCCAGATGTAAAAGAGCAAAAAATTGCTCTAGCAATTCTAGCAAATGAAACATTTAGGGAACTTGAAAAGGGAAAGGAAGTAAAATTTATCCCATATCAAATTATCTCTAAACTTGAAAAGATAGGGTTAATAGGTGATGATGTTACCAAAAACAGAGTAAACTACACATGTAAAATTAAAATAATAAATCCAGAAATTACAATTAAAACAGCAAATATAGATTATTCTCCAGCTGATATCTAAGAGTTTAAGACCCAGATTAATGAAATGCTAAATCAAAAGCTAATACGCAGATCGGGCAGTAAACATCGATCAGCAGCATTTATAGTTAGAAATCATTCTGAGCAGAAACGTGGAAAACCTAGAATTGTTTATAACTATAAATGGCTAAATGATAATACTGAAGATGATGGGTACAACATATCTAATAAAGACACATTAATAAATTTAATCCAGGATAAACGAATTTTTAGTAAGTTTGATTTAAAATCTGGTTATAATCAACTTAAACTAGAAGAAGACTTTAAGCCATGGACGGCTTTCATGTGTTCTGAAGGGCACTTCGAATGGAATGTCCTTAGCTTCGGCTTAAAAACAGCCCCAACCATTTTCCAACGATTTATGGATAGTATTTTCAAAAAATACGAATTTTGCCTGGTTTATATAGATGAGATTCTGGTCGCTAGTAGCAGTATTAAAGAACAGGAAAGTCACCTAAAAACAATTTTTCAAGAAATAGAAACAAACGGTCTGGTAGTATCAAAACGAAAAATGGAACTTTTTAAGGAAAAAAAATTCATTCTTAGGTCTCGAAATTGGAAATGGTAAGGTTGAACTTCAACCACATATTTCACAAAAAATTATTGAGTTTCCAGATAAGTTAGATAATAAGAAAAAGATACAAGCGTTTTTAGGACTGGTAAATTACGCCAGGAAATTTATCCCAAACTTAGCAAAACTGGTAGGTCCATTATATGGAAAGATTTCAAAAAACGGTGAAACACGATTTAATACAGAAGACATTAAATTAATCCAAAAAATTAAAGAAAATGTTAAAAGGATTAAGCCCTTAGAATTGCCTTTAGAAATAGATTATATTATTATAGAATGTGATGGATGTAAAGAAGGATGGGGAGCAGTTCTAAAATGTAAACCATCAAAATATAGCGATAAGTCAACAGAAAAGATTGCAGTTATGCAAGCGGAAATTTCAATACAGCAGCCAGTTGGACCTCTTTAGACTATGAAATACAAGCATTAATTAATGTCCTAGACAAATATAGAATTTATCTTAATAAAGAATTTACAGTCAGAACCGACTGTGAAACAATTGTGAAGTTTATTTCAAACGAAAATTCTAAAAAAGTGAACAGGACTAGATGGTTAAATTTACAAAATCTTATACAGGGTAATGGTTATAAAATAAACTTTGAGCATATTAAGGGTAAGAACAATCATCTTGCAGATATATTATCGAGAAAGTTGTTATCAGTCTTCGATACTAATGAACTTTGTTTACAGGAAAGAAATATGATGAATACAGAAGCTAATAAAATAGTAAAGGAAGAGCAATCTCCTGTGGATATAGCATCTTCCAGCTTAACCAGGAAGGAGGAGATATAATCCCCTTCAAATCACAGTTTACAAACCAGATTAAGAAGGGAAGAAAAATCACCTTCTCCAGTACCTGATGACAGAAAAATAATGACTTTTGGTCAATACAGTTTGCTCCAGTATAATGATAACGATCCAAGGAGGTTCAGACCCCTTACTCGTATATCAGATCATTCACAACAATGTTTGCTTGACCATATATGGAATTTACGAACAATAGAGACAGAGAGACGACACAAACAAACAGTTGCTAACAGTCTTGCACATTATTTTTCAAAAATTCAGCAAAAACCGCTTTATAGAAATTTCTGTTGTTATGTTGTTTTTCGGGCAAATTGTACAGGTGTTTTTAAACATTATAGCCAGGTTCAAATGGCCATTCAAAATCCAATTTTTAAGGGTTTTTACAGTTTGCAGGAAGCACTGAATGAAGCAAGAAATGCATTTGGTCCAAATTTCTATTTGGATCCAGATTGTAAACAGTCGTACTCACAAACAACCTCTTCCCCTCCGCAATCATCTACTGACCTTATCAATAACTAGGCTTCACAGTTAAATGATTTACAATATCTTTATCAAACCAGCCAGGCCCAAATTCATCACCTTCTTCAAAGAAATCAATTCCTTGAGAATCACTACCAAAAGACAACATACAACCAAAAAAACCGCGAATTGTTGGAACGAAGGATAGAACAGTTGGTGCAAGAGAGAGATGAAGTTCTAGCCAGATAGCCCAAATGACCCAGAAACTTAAATTATGAGCAGCTTTCAAATCATTTGAAGCTGAAATCCGCTCCAATTCTAAAAGAATTATATGAAAAAACAGGTACAGACATCAAAATAAAAATAGAAAAATGGTATTTGACAGATGGACAGAACATTGCGCAAGTCTCCAACGACTTCTAAAAGGTTATTACCAAAGATTTAAGGAAGGAGTGCAGTTCAAGGTTGTTCAAGACAGAAGGTCAAATATGCTACGCATTAGAGTTGACAGCCAAACGTTACCAAACAATATAGATGAAGTAGTTGACTTATTCCATCATGGAATGCTATCAAGAATTACCTTTCATAATCCCATTGAAGAAACAATCCTAGAAAGGTTTGGAAGAAGATTTGCCCTAGTAGCATCGCAGTATCTAAGGGTTTTTCTAGGAATAGTAGTGTGCATAAATTCAACCACTCCTTTTTACTGTTTCGATCCAAGTCATACAATTAAACGCGCAAAATACATAATTTCTATTTTTAAACATTTAGGTTACACTAGACAACATGCTTCCAGAAGTCTTAGGTGTTATTTCCAGAACTATGAAGGCAATCCCATCTGGTTTGAAGCAAATAAGCCGTGGGAATTTCATCATTCAGTCACCACAGTAAGCCCTCCACCTAGTTGGAAGGAGTTAGTATTATAGTCAGAAAGTTCACATTATCAAATATGGGGTGAAATGGAATTAAAAATTCTATTTCCATTCCTACAAGCAGAAGGAATATTCGACCCAGATAATGATGTAATAATTTATGATCGGCTATCTTCTGAAAATGAATTAGAAGACAGTCCAGAAATAAATGAGAGCAGAAGATTGTTACGAGAAGATAGTTCAGAATACATGGCTGACACGGATTAAAGAAAGAAGAACCGAGAAAGAAGCCAGTACAACATCTATCAAAGGACAGGTGGCCTACAACAATAATTAAGGACTCTCCAGAAAAAGGGGTATGTGGCAACATAATTATTACCTCTTTAAAGACATGTTCTAGAAAAAGGCTACGTGGTTACACAATTATCACCAGTTTAAGGCACTTTCCAGAAAGAAGACAGCTTAGCATTGTACTCATCCTTATCTTTTACTGAATGATGTAAGTTAATATGTACTGAATAACCGGATAAGTGTGATATAAATATATGCTAGTACGCTCAAAGAAACCATTCTTGTGAGCATTGTAAAAATATTGTAAGCTTTTAAAAGTTTTAATGGCAGCGTAAACTTTCTCTTCATTTCTCTGTGTAAGCTTCTTATCATTCCCGTTGTGCGTAATGTTTGAGAGAAAAATAATCAAGGTATGGATTCTTATGACTTGGCTTCTGTGATTAGGATGATAATCTTTTACCTTGCAGGCTTTGTTTTCGGTTTGTTTATTAATATGATAGAAGATCATATTGTCTTGTATGACCGAGTAAAGTGTTCTGAAAAATTATAAATAAAAAAAAACGTTTCTATTTGCAACAGTGTTTTTCTGAAGATAAAATTCACAAGTAATCTTTCGAATGTTGTGTCTCAGTTCGAAAAACTATATCTTAGTTTGAGAAATTAGTTTGACAATTTTATCATTTTATTGTAAAAGAGTCATTTTAATGTAGTCGAACATTTATTATGTATATAATGTAAAAGGACTTTTTTATGTAAAAGAACATTTATAATGTGAATAATGTAAAAGAATATTTATAATGTAACAGAACATTTTAATGTAAAGAATATTTTATAATAAAAAATATTTTATAATAAAGAGTCTTTTAAAATAAAGAATATTTTAAATAAGAATATTTTAATGAAGAATAAAATCATGATTTCAATGTCCGATTTTGGATGGACACAAAAATATGAAGCCAAATTGAGTAGCAACGCCATTTTAACCCGAATGGGTTTATCGATCGATTTTATTCATTTCATAATGAATATCAAAAAGAAGTTATTTCAAAGTTTAATATATTGAAAATATTATCATTTTAATATGATAAAGACGTAGAATATTCAATTTTTATTTAAAACTGAAAATGAAGTTAAGATCGTTTTGAAACGATTTATAAAATACATTTTAAAGGAAATCGACAATATATATATATATAATATATTATATATATATTTAATGGCCTGAATAAAACGCGTCGCGCAGTGACTGTTCGCGAATTTCGACCATTAACTTCAAATTGATGTAACGGGAGATCCGACCGTCGGATTCTCCTAAAACCATAACCGTTGGGTTCGTGCCGAAATGAGTTTTCCAATGAATATAAGAAGTTTGAAATCTAACGGTTGGATTTGGAATTATGCCCAAATCAAATTTGAAAAAGGTCGCTATGGATGCAGTTCGGTGACCGTTATTGGAAACCGACTGTACAGGCCTTGATCAAAATTTTAAAAATATGGAAAAATTATATAAAATCACAATAAATGATTTGGAAAGAATTTGGATGAAAATTCCAATTTTATAAAGATAAAAATATATTTTTATCAAAAATGAACTAGTTATTAACTAGAATAACGATCAAATTAATTAATATTTAATTTGAATTAAAGAGAATAAATTGGATTTTGGATTGTCGTGAACGGTGCCTTTAGTAACATTGTTCTTAAACCCCGATTAGAAAAGAATAAATCTTTTAAATAAGATTAAATGAAGTTTTCCTATTAATATTAAATTGGAATTAAATAGAATACAATTTTGGAATTTATAAATCTTTTAATTAAGATTGTTGCAGTTTCCAATTATCTTTGGTAATTGGAATAAAATGAAATGTGAATTGGGTTTATTGTGAACTGTGTTTTTAATGACATTCGTTCTTTAACCCAATTTACAGTGAAAATATATTTTTGGAATTTATATATCTTTTTATTAAGATTATTGGAGTTTCCAATTATCTTCGGTAATTGGAATAAAATGAAATGTGAATTGGATTTATTGTGCACTGTGTTTTTAATGACATTCGTTCTTTAACCCAATTTATAGTGAAAATATATTTTTGGAATTTATAAATATTTTAATTAAGATTATTGGAGTTTCCAATTATCTTTGGTAATTGGAGTAAAATGAAATGTGAATTGGGTTTATTGTGAACTGTATTTTTAATGACATTCGTTCTTTAACCCAATTTACAGTGAAAAAATATTTTTGGAGTATAAATCTTTTAATTAAGATTATTGGAGTTTCCAATTATCTTTGGTAATTGGAATAAAATGAAATGTGAATTGGGCTTATCGTGAACTGTGTTTTTAACGACATTTGTTCTTTAACCCAATTGACAGTGAAAATATAGTTTGGAATTTATAAATCTTTTATTAATATTTAAATGGAAATGTTCCAAAGTGAAGTTTTCCAATTTAATATATTAAATTGGAATTAGATTAGGTAAAAATCGAGATGAGCTTCTGTGAATGAAGACTGTTACTATATATGGAATTTAAAAGACCTTGCCATTATTCCATTTATATTACTAGTCTGACATAGAAATTTATATCGATTATATATTGTTATGATTTCCGTGTAGATTCCATTTTGAATAGAAGATGAATTTGGGATTATCGTGAACAATGTTTTAAAATAACATTTGTTCTTTAACCCAGTTAAAGATAAGATTAATTTCTTAAATTTGAATAATAATAAGTAATGATTTTTGAGATTAAAACTGAATTAGAGTTCTAATGAATCTTAAATTAGATTAATAATGTGTATATTTTATTAAAAGAATATTATGAATTGGAATGAGGCGTATGATATGTTTTTATAGCACTTGATTATAAAATACGCGTGTTATTCGGATAGACCGGGTTTAACTGTGACGACCCGATTTCCCGTTCTCACGGAAACAAGGTTATCTTTTGGAATATAACACAGAAACATATAATAGCAGAACAGAATTAAATAAAATACACCAGAATGAACAACAAAATATACTGGAAAAAAAGTAATCATCAGAGTTACACAGTATACAGGATCTTACTTAGTACAAATACAGTTCAGCTATACATAAATGTCTACAGCGGAAATAAACAAAATATGTACAATAGGAGCTGAACAGCATAAAAAGAAATAAATGATAGAATCCATCTTCAGCTCCAGCTATCCAGAAAGAACCAGCTAAACCTGAATACAAGGCTGCCCGTGTAGAAAAAGGGGCACCCGAGTTTGAGAGTGAAACAAACTACGAGTCAGTCATGGGACTGGTATGAGAAATCTACTCAACACATATATAATATGGCAAATCACAGGACCACGCCACTTTCGTGGAACGGGTTTACTCCATTGGATTGCCAGTGCTTCAAAACAAATCTTTCTTTTAAACATCGCTATGCTTTTTATAAAAATGAAGCCGTTATAAGACTCAGTTCCCATCACACAATGCAACGCAAACCGGAGGATAGAGTTTTTACCTTATAACGGCCAAGATATGCTTGATACGAATAAAACAAAGGCATTTGATATTATTACTAGTGTTTATATGTTTTGAAAACAATTTCAAATCATAACTATCAATCATAGACGGCATTAATGCCCCATACCACTATGTCGCCATATATAGGTATACAATCAAAACCGCATGATGTCGTATTTGGAAATTGGATTTCCGTCATGAACCAAGGCAAAAGATAGTCCTTACCGCATTCGAGACTGCCTAGCCCGAGTCTCAGGATCAGAGCTCGAGTGACCCTTGGATCGTCAGGGCCGGTCCACCGATGTGGATTAAAATGCCTGAACCATGCGTTTCCCCGCCCTTTGGGGCGTAAACGAGCCAACGAATGACTCCGTCGGACCCGGATCGTCCGATCAAACCTAGGCGCCTCGCAACAGCAACAACCACATAGGTGAAAAGTATATAAATGTCAGGGCTGGTAGGTCACTGACACCACCCTAGCTAGGAAGAAACGCAGGCCCTCCCTGATGTCCTCTCCATTTTTAGGTTCATACCGGGGTGTGAGGCTAACGAATTCACGTTATACACAAAGCTACGCCACACAGGCGGTGCTTTGATCATCACCACAAGACTTTGCTTTTCAACAGAAGTCCTGATCACTGCATCTTAGCATGCCACACAGGCAATTCACACCGTGCACTGATGGCTATCAATCACACAGAACAAATTCCAATGTCGGACACACAGTCCATTTACAAGTCCGTTCTGGGTCTGAACGAAACCGGAGGCACTAAATACCTCGCAAACCCTTCGATCAACACGTACGTCTGAACGATCACCACTCATTATCCATATTTCGGGATGCCTCCCAATCAGGACCTCGGTTACCATCCAAACGAGGTGAAGATCTCCGGTCTTCGACCATCGTCTTCATCTTCGAATTTCAATCGTCGGTCGATTATTCGAAATGAGAATTAACTCGGCCTTTTCAAATAATTCACGTATATTTAGAATTTCAAATCGATTTATTTCAATGGTTAAATTATTCGACTCACCAATTGTGTTCTTTATATAGTTTTCACACCGAACACATTCAACCATCAAACATCACATAAATCAAGCAAATTCAGTTTATTTCCATTCCATATCGCTTACAATATTTTATAACTATTTATCGCTATTTTTATTTATTTTAAAATAGCCGTTTTATTCAAAACGACGTTTCGGGCCATAAGGCGGCCGTGGCGCTGTTTTTCTTCAGATTTGATTTACACATATCTGAAAATCTAACCGGTGGATCTTTACAAAATTTACATCATTAGAAAGGCCTTTTCAAAACGAATCCAACGGTTCCAGTTTCGGGAAAATCCGACGGTCGGATCTCCCGGTACAATCGTTTGAATTTTCGATTTCAAAATACGAACTGCAGCGTCGTTATTCGATTAAATATATAATTATATTTATATATATATATATAAATATAATCGCTTCTGGCGCTGTTTTTCTTCAGATTTGAATTAAACATTCCAGACAATCCAACCGTTGGATTTTTACAAGGTTGGTGCCGTTGGAAAGATTATTCCAAGGCGAACCCGACGGTTGAGATTTCGGGAAAATCCAATGGTCGGATTTCCCGTACTAGTCGTTTGAAATTACGGTTTCGAAATACGAACTGCACGGCTTCGTTTCGTTTTAATTTTATTTATATTTATATAGTTATATAAATATAGTTCATTCAAGTATTTCTATATCGTTTTCACTTCAAAAAATTTTCTAACACCTTAAATTTTGGAAAAATTTCGCCATAACCTCCCCTGCACCGGGAGCGTCGGGAAATCGCATATAGCGTCCCGGTCCTTCTAATCTCAAAAAAGAAAAAGAAAAAGCCAAGCGGCTAGCCAACAGGCTCAAAATCATCACCCAAACAAATCAGTAAATGTGTACCTATTTGTCGGGCACAAATTTTATTCCTCTTCTCTAGCCCCTTTGCTATAACCTGTTCAATGAATATGCATGTACATATATATACAGTCCATATCATTTTTCATTTTCTATTCAACTTCATATTGGATTTCTATTTGGTTTAAAAACACCATTCATTCTAACGTTACATAAATAGGTGCAAATCATTTCATTAGCTAATTAATGAATATTTCAACTCATATATGTTTATTTTGAACAAGTGGCTATTTTTAACACTTCATATTTTAACGATTTATGCATACAATAAAAATGTAATTTTTATTGTAAAACGATTCATTTCAAAACACTATTTTTCTATTTAGTTCATATAGTCGATAAAAGGTGATTTTTATTATCAAACAGTTTGTCTCAAAATATGAATACCATTCAACACATGAATTTCTAAACAACGAATGAATATCAATTCAACACATGAATGTTTTCTATTGTTTTTATATATAGATAAAAATGTGATTTTTATTATTAAACGATTCATTTCAAAATATGAATACCATTCAACACATGAATTTCTAAACAACGAATGAATATCAATTCAACACATGAATGTTTTCTATAGTTTTTAGATATCGATAAAAATGTGATTTTTATTATCGAACAATTTATTTCAAAATATGAATACCATTCAACACATGAATTTCTAAACAACGAATGAATATCAATTCAACACATGAATGTTTTCTATACAATGAACAAATATAGTTTAAGCATATGAAAACAATTCAAACACACAAATATTATTCAAAATTTCGGCAGCATAACGGCAGGGTAGTTACACCGGCACCATCCCTAGTACGGCTCCTCGCTCTACCTTAAAACCTCGCGGTTTTTGACAATGGGGTTCATGCATCTAGTTCGCACGCAGGCGGCATGTATATATTTATTTCATTTCCACAAACTAATCCTATGTGGTTTCAACCAAATATTTCACAACCACAAATGGGTATTTTTCAACCAATATCAATCACAAACAATCCCAAACAATCAATTGCCATCAATCAATTTTCACAACGATTTCAACCAATAAATATCGTCCATGGTTTGTGGACGAGGGGCGTATATATATATATATATTTATATATAGCAATTCACTTTTACTTCACACACATATATATATAAATTTTAAATCAGAAATCTCACCAATAGCTATCCAACTGCACGACACTTCACTAATAGAAATCTTCGCCTTTTGTCGCTTTCACCCGTATTCTCTACACATGTAAAAATAGAATTTTTACTATGCTATTCAATATATAAAAATCGAATTTTGACTTCGCTATTTAATATATAAAAATATGATTTTTACTTTTTCTTTCAACATATAAAAATATGATTTTTACTTTTGCTTTCAACATATAAAAATATGATTTCTACTTTTGCTTTCAACATATAAAAATATGATTTCTACTTTTCTAAAAGAAATCAGTTTTATTCTTTTACAAAATCAATTTTTTTATCTTTTTATAAAATTCAGTTTTTTACTTTTAAAAATATTCAGTTTTAAACTACTTTTTAAAACAAAACAGTTTTAATCTTTTTAAAACAAAACAGTTATATTTTTAACAAAATCAGTTTATTATTTTTATAAAAATCAATTCAGTTTTTATCTTTATAAAAATCAATTCAGTTTTAATCCTTTTAAAAACAAAATCAGTTTTAATCTTTATAAAAACAAAATCAGTTTTAATCTTTATAAAATCTGTTTTAATCCTTTTAAAAACAGTTTTTTTTATACTTTAAAAATCAGTTTTTAATATTAAAACAAAACCAGTTTTTATTTTAAAAACAAAATCAGTTTTAATACTAAAAAAAAATTCCAGTTAAAAAAAATTCCAGTTTTTAATAATTCCAGTTTTTAATAATTTAAAAATAAAAATAAAATAAAAATACTTACAGACAAAAAAAGGGGGGGGGGGGTTTCTGGCAGATCGACGGCGGTGCTTCTCGAACTGGGCGGCGCTTCGATTCGAACGGTGGTGGCTGAACGGAGGGCTGCTTCGAACGGAGGGGGCGCTTCCAGGTTCGAACGCGATGGCTTCGATCGAATGGGGGGGGGGGGCGAGAGCAAGGACGAGGGGGGGGGGGAGAAGATCGGAGGGCGGTGGGGTTCGGCGGTCGTGGGTTGTCAGGGGGCGGTGGCGTCGATGTCTAGGTTTTTGTTTTTTTTTTTTTTTTTTCCTCTGTATAAATCGAAATGAAAAAGGGGGGGGGGGCAGAACAAAGTTAAAGGGGGGAGGGAAACGATTTTTTTATTTATTTATTTATTATTTAATTATTTAATTTAGCAAAGAGTTGACTTTTACGTACGACCTCTAAACGAGGCCCACCGCCTTCCGCCCATAGCGTTTTACCCCCATTCCGAACACAATGGGATATGTATCGCAAGCTGATTTGATCGTTACAATCAGTTTCCTTTTGAATTTACATTTAAATCACTATATTGAATTTTAAACGCACATTTCAAATTACCGGGGTCACATACTAACTAGAAAAATTCTAGAAAAATATTTTCTAGCTTCGTATCAACGATACGGTCCTAACAAAACTGGTTTCGTCGAATTCTGAGACCGTTTGAAAAATGGCCAATTTCCAGTCGATTAAAATCAACTGAAATCGGTCAAACGCGTTTTCCTTTGCCACGCTCACATATTGATTCGAAAAATTATGAAATTTGAAACCTAACAATATCTTGACTCTGCGGACCCAACAAAAGTGGTTTCGTCGAAATCCGAGGTCATCTGCAAAATATCCATTTTTAAGGGCCTGAATTCCATAGCGACTATTCAGAATTTTCGACTGGACATATCCTTTGATTCCCGCTATCAAATTTCGATTGGTCGGATTCGTTAGAAAGATATTATCAATTAGATTCTATTATTTTTGGTTTCACTAAAATCCGGATTGTTTTGCACCCAGTATATTCAATTGAAGTTTGAAATCGAATTATCGAACTACCGCGCCATTTTCAATTCTATATATAATTATAATTAATTATATTGGTTTTCAAATGTCGATTTCAACTCAGTTTTCATCGCCATTATTTAAAATATTTATTTTAAATATTTAAAATCCATTATTTTAGCCAATTAAAAAAATTTAAATTGGTTCAGATTTTCTGGGTCGTTACAATCTCCCCCACTTAAAACTTTTCGTCCCCGAAAAGGAATAAAGTCGAAAGTGGTTTGATAAACCTACAATCCCACAATACAACAACCAATTTTGTTTCTAATATTCAGAGTATAGAATAAACAATGCACATTCATGGGAAGAAAATAGCATCAGAATAGAGAATTAAATGGTAATGCAAGGTAAGGTAAATGTACCTTGCACCAGAGTCAATCAAAGATATCTACTCGGCATCTAGGATAAGCTTTCTGAATGCTCTCCTCAGTTTCCCAAGTACAATCTCGCGGATCTCCACTCCATTGCACTTTGACTAAGTGAACCTTCTTGTTCCTCAGCTCTTTGGTTTCTTTGCCGATAATCTTTAGCGGCTCACGCCTCACAGCTAATTCTGGAGTAATTTCAATGTCCTGCTGAGATGCTTCTTCCACGATCAAGTCTGGATCATGAACGTGCTTTCGAAGTTGAGATATATGAAATACATCATGCACTCCGGGCAACCAGTCAGGCAGTTTGACCCTATAAGCGAGAGTTCCAATCCGTTCCAGAATAGGAAACGGACCAATAAATTTAGGCGCTAACTTTCCAGTTTTACCGAACCGGATAACTCCTCTCATCGGCGATACTTTCAAATATACATAGTCGCTAACTTCGAAGGATATATCCCTTCTTCTTTTATCGGCATAGCTCTTTTGTCGGCTTTGAGCGGCGAGTAATCGCTTCTTGATAAAATCGACTTTGTCGGCAGCTTCTCGAATCATATCAGGACCCAACACAAGTCTATTTCCTGGTTCGACCCAGCAAGCAGGAGATCGGCAAGGTCTACCATACAATGCTTCGAATGGCGACATTGTCAGACTCGCTTGGTAGCTGTTGTTATAAGAGAATTCATCCAAATGTAGATGGTCTTCCCATGATCCACCGAAATCTATAACACAAGCCCGCAATAGGTCTTCTAAAATGCGATTCACCCTCTCAGTCTGACCGTCTGTCTGAGGATGATAAGCGGTGCTCAAGTTTAACTTCGTTCCTAGCTCGACTTGAAATGCTTCCCAGAATTTGCTAGTGAATATTGTATCTCTATCACTTACTATACTGAGCGGCACTCCATGTAGTCTAACTATTTCCCTGAAGTATATCTGCGCCAGACTCTGAGCGGTTCTATTTGATTTGACAGGTATGAAATGGGCGGTCTTCGTGAAACGATCTACGATCACCCAAATACTGTCATTCCCTTTTCTGGTCCTGGGCAAACCATCAATGAAATCCATAGAAATATGCTCCCACTTCCAGCCAGGAACTTCTAGCGGTTGTAATAATCCAGCCAATTTCTGTTGGTCGCTTTTGACTAGCTGACAGGTGGGGCATCGGCTAACATATATTGAAACATCTCTTTTCATAGCCTTCCACCAGAATGTTCTTTTGAGATCGTTATACATTTTGGCCACGCCAGGATGGATACTCAGCTTGGACTTGTGACACTCGTCTAACACTTCCCTTTTTAACTCTGGGATGTCAGGAACACAAATCCTTCCTTTTAATCTCAAGGTCTCGTCGTTATCTATTTGAAAACACGAGGGTTCGCCTTTCTGAATCCTTTTAATCATATCCTTAATAAAGTTATCCTCCTTCTGAAGAATAGATATTTTGTCAATCAAGGAAGTCGTGATAATAAAGCTGGCGATCATTACATTCTTTCGACTCAGCGCATCGGCCACGACATTGGCTTTCCCGGGAGTAAATATAATTTCAAAGTCATATGCTGCCAGAAACTCCAGCCAACGTTGTTGCCTCAAATTTAAGTCCTTCTGAGTGAACAGATACTTTAACGACTGGTGATCTGTAAACAGTTCGAATCTCTCGCCCAGAAGATAATGTCTCCAGATTTTCAAAGAGAATATGATAGCCAATAACTCAAGATCATGAGTTACATAGTTTTTCTCGTGCGGCTTCAGTTGACGGCTAGCATAAGCAATCACTTGACCTCTTTGCATTAACACTGCGCCAAGGCCCTCTCTAGAAGCATCAGTCCAGACTTTTAAATCTTGGTTGCCATCGATGATGGTTAACACTGGAGCTGTCGTTAATCTTAACTTTAGCTCTTCGAAAGCCTCCTCACTTTCTTGAGTCCATTTGAATTTAGAATGCTTCTTTGTAAGCTTTGTTAAATGACCAGATATCTTCGAAAAGTTTTTAACGAACTTCCGGTAATAGCTAGCCAATCCGAGAAAACTACGGACTTCAGTGGGAGTACTAGGCTGTTTCCAGTTCTGAATAGCTGTGATTTTGCTTGGGTCCACAGCGATTCCTTCTTTCGATACGACGTGGCCCAGAAATTTTACTTCATCTTGCCAGAAGATACATTTGGAAAACTTGGCTTTCAATACATTCCTTCTGAGAATTTCTAACACTTGTTCCAGATGCTTTTCATGTTCGGCCTTAGATTTAGAGAAGATTAGAATATCATCAATGAAAACCAGAACAAATTTATTTAATACTCCTCTGAATACCCTGTTCATTAGATCGACGAAATAAGCAGGAGCGTTACATAAGCCGAACGGCATTACTAACCACTCGTAGAATAAGTCGGGGCCTCTGAACACTGTCATTGGAACACACTCTTCGGCAATTCGAAGCTGATGGAATCCTGTAGCTAGGTCCATTCGTGAGAATACTTGTGCTCCATTTAATCGATCCAACAAATCATCAATCCGCGGCAATGGATATTTGTTCTTTATAGTCTGCTTGTTTAAATCGCGATAATCCACACATAGCCGTAGAGTACCGTCAGATTTTGGGACAAACACCACTGCTGCACCCCAATCAGAGAAACTAGGCCTTATCAGACCTTTCCATACTAGTTGTCGTGTTTGATCGTCTAATTCCTCTTTCTCTTTCAAGGACATTCTTCGAATAGCGTGAACTACCGGCCTTGCATTGGGAATTAAAGCAATCTTGAAATCTATTTCTCTCTGCGGAGGTAAGCAAACAACTTCTTCGAACACATCCGCATAGTTTTTGACGACTGGAATGTCTTTGATGAGGTCAGGAATATTCTCTGTGACTTCAGAAACATTTTCAATTTGGGTTGGAGAAACATTCAAAGCTGCCCAGAAGTCTTTTCTATTAGCACTCTGACCTTCACAGGGAATGGTTATATAATCACCTGATTTAATCTTAGCTCTAACAACCCTCTCGGCGCATCTAACCTCTGCTTCATATTTGGTTAACCAATCCAATCCCAAAATAAGATCGAATTCATCAAAATTCATGATGACAGAGATAATAGGGAATTTATAGCAAGAAAAAGAGACGGGTACTGCACAAACCCAACTGAGATTGATGGAACCTCCTACTGGATTTCGGACAGTCATTGGCTCTCTGAGCTTCTTCAAATTCAAATCCAACTTCTTGACTGCACTCTTTGCAATAAAGCTTCGTGATGCGCCAGTATCAAACAGTACTTTAACTGGAATGTTCTTGACATTGAGTGTGCCTTCTAAGACATCTGCCCTTTCCTGAGCAGATGAGGATGCAGGTACTTCTACCACCTCATTTACTTGTACTGCTTTAGGTTTTCTGAGTAGCGGGCAGGCCTTTGAAAGATGACCGGACTGATGGCATTGACTGCACTTTCTCTTCTCTTGGAACTTCTTACCGGATTTAGTTTCATCTTTCCTCAGCTTCTTCGAGGGTTTACAATTCCTAGTCAAATGCCCCTGTTTATGGCAGTTACTGCATACAGCGGTCGTTACTAGTTCTTTTTCGGATCTGGCCCTTTTTTGATTGGTTCTAGGCTCCTTATTGACCTCTGACATCGTACTGGCTTCAGCACGATCAGTTTCAGACTCTGTTTTATTACTAGAGCTGGCTTCCTCTTCGTACTGTAGCATACCTTTCTTGTCTAGATCTTCGTACTGATAAGCCATGTATATCATTTCCGAAAAAGGAAGCTTCACATGCCCCAATACTTTATTCTGGTATTTCCTTTGAAGGCCATGAATAAATCTCATATTTTTACTCTTCTGATTTTGAATTAGATGAGGAGCAAAGTGAGAAAGTTCATTGAATTTCTTATGATATTCGGGAATGGTCATGTCTCCTTGTATCAGATAAGAAAATTCATCGCATAATCTCTCGGTTGCTTCGGGAGGAGTAAATCTTTCCAAGAAAATTACTTTGAATCTGTCCCAGGTGATATCACCTTCTGGATTATCTTTAATTACTGAATCCCACCAAAACAAAGCTTCTTCTTTGAGTGCCCAAGACGCTAGTAATCTTTTCTGATCGTCTCTCAGCTTTAAACCCTCGAAGATCTTTTCTGCAGAACGAATCCAAGCTTGTGTTTCCATAATGGACTCCTTGCCTAAGAATGGCGATCCACCAAGATTTCGAAATCTCTTGAATAGAACTTCTATATTGGATTCTGACTGCGGGAGCACAACTGGCTCATTAGCTAGTCGAGCCATACGATTTCTTCCTCTGTTCATGTCACTCATTTTCTAGTACTTCTGCAAATAGCAGATCAAGTGTCAGGTCAACAGAAAAGATACTTCAAAATATAGAGACAAATACTTCAATGTAAATGTGTCTATCGAGGTGTAATTTCATCCTGCTTTACTCATACTAGGATATTACTGATCCTATCTGTATAGAGTTACCCGTCCTAGAACACTACTGGTTCTATTTCTGACGAGTTCGTTCAAATGTTATATTCCAGAACTAAGCTTAACCAAAGCTCTGATACCACGATGTGACGACCCGATTTCCCGTTCTCACGGAAACAAGGTTATCTTTTGGAATATAACACAGAAACATATAATAGCAGAACAGAATTAAATAAAATACACCAGAATGAACAACAAAATATACTGGAAAAAAAGTAATCATCAGAGTTACACAGTATACAGGATCTTACTTAGTACAAATACAGTTCAGCTATACATAAATGTCTACAGCGGAAATAAACAAAATATGTACAATAGGAGCTGAACAGCATAAAAAGAAATAAATGATAGAATCCATCTTCAGCTCCAGCTATCCAGAAAGAACCAGCTAAACCTGAATACAAGGCTGCCCGTGTAGAAAAAGGGGCACCCGAGTTTGAGAGTGAAACAAACTACGAGTCAGTCATGGGACTGGTATGAGAAATCTACTCAACACATATATAATATGGCAAATCACAGGACCACGCCACTTTCGTGGAACGGGTTTACTCCATTGGATTGCCAGTGCTTCAAAACAAATCTTTCTTTTAAACATCGCTATGCTTTTTATAAAAATGAAGCCGTTATAAGACTCAGTTCCCATCACACAATGCAACGCAAACCGGAGGATAGAGTTTTTACCTTATAACGGCCAAGATATGCTTGATACGAATAAAACAAAGGCATTTGATATTATTACTAGTGTTTATATGTTTTGAAAACAATTTCAAATCATAACTATCAATCATAGACGGCATTAATGCCCCATACCACTATGTCGCCATATATAGGTATACAATCAAAACCGCATGATGTCGTATTTGGAAATTGGATTTCCGTCATGAACCAAGGCAAAAGATAGTCCTTACCGCATTCGAGACTGCCTAGCCCGAGTCTCAGGATCAGAGCTCGAGTGACCCTTGGATCGTCAGGGCCGGTCCACCGATGTGGATTAAAATGCCTGAACCATGCGTTTCCCCGCCCTTTGGGGCGTAAACGAGCCAACGAATGACTCCATCGGACCCGGATCGTCCGATCAAACCGAGGCGCCTCGCAACAGCAACAACCACATAGGTGAAAAGTATATAAATGTCAGGGCTGGTAGGTCACTGACACCACCCTAGCTAGGAAGAAACGCAGGCCCTCCCTGATGTCCTCTCCAGTTTTAGGTTCATACCGGGGTGTGAGGCTCACGAATTCACGTTATACACAAAGCTACGCCACACAGGCGGTGCTTTGATCATCACCACAAGACTTTGCTTTTCAACAGAAGTCCTGATCACTGCATCTTAGCATGCCACACAGGCAATTCACACCGTGCACTGATGGCTATCAATCACACAGAACAAATTCCAATGTCGGACACACAGTCCATTTACAAGTCCGTTCTGGGTCTGAACGAAACCGGAGGCACTAAATACCTCGCAAACCCTTCGATCAACACGTACGTCTGAACGATCACCACTCATTATCCATATTTCGGGATGCCTCCCAATCAGGACCTCGGTTACCATCCAAACGAGGTGAAGATCTCCGGTCTTCGACCATCGTCTTCATCTTCGAATTTCAATCGTCGGTCGATTATTCGAAATGAGAATTAACTCGGCCTTTTCAAATAATTCACGTATATTTAGAATTTCAAATCGATTTATTTCAATGGTTAAATTATTCGACTCACCAATTGTGTTCTTTATATAGTTTTCACACCGAACACATTCAACCATCAAACATCACATAAATCAAGCAAATTCAGTTTATTTCCATTCCATATCGCTTACAATATTTTATAACTATTTATCGCTATTTTTATTTATTTTAAAATAGCCGTTTTATTCAAAACGACGTTTCGGGCCATAAGGCGGCCGTGGCGCTGTTTTTCTTCAGATTTGATTTACACATATCTGAAAATCTAACCGGTGGATCTTTACAAAATTTACATCATTAGAAAGGCCTTTTCAAAACGAATCCAACGGTTCCAGTTTCGGGAAAATCCGACGGTCGGATCTCCCGGTACAATCGTTTGAATTTTCGATTTCAAAATACGAACTGCAGCGTCGTTATTCGATTAAATATATAATTATATTTATATATATATATATAAATATAATCGCTTCTGGCGCTGTTTTTCTTCAGATTTGAATTAAACATTCCAGACAATCCAACCGTTGGATTTTTACAAGGTTGGTGCCGTTGGAAAGATTATTCCAAGGCGAACCCGACGGTTGAGATTTCGGGAAAATCCAATGGTCGGATTTCCCGTACTAGTCGTTTGAAATTACGGTTTCGAAATACGAACTGCACGGCTTCGTTTCGTTTTAATTTTATTTATATTTATATAGTTATATAAATATAGTTCATTCAAGTATTTCTATATCGTTTTCACTTCAAAAAATTTTCTAACACCTTAAATTTTGGAAAAATTTCGCCATAACCTCCCCTGCACCGGGAGCGTCGGGAAATCGCATATAGCGTCCCGGTCCTTCTAATCTCAAAAAAGAAAAAGAAAAAGCCAAGCAGCTAGCCAACAGGCTCAAAATCATCACCCAAACAAATCAGTAAATGTGTACCTATTTGTCGGGCACAAATTTTATTCCTCTT
>JASFAX010000178.1:0-87210 GCA_030737875.1 Allium sativum | reverse complement strand
TGCGGGAGGTCCGACCGTCGGATTCTCCTAAAACCGGAACCGTTGGGTTCGTATCGAAAAGAGCTTTCTAACGAATATAAGAAATTTGAAATCCAACGGTTGGATTTGGAGTTACGTCCAAATCAAATTTGAAAAAGGTCGCTGTAAGTGCAGTTCGATGGCCATTGATAGAAATCGACTATACGGGCCTTGATAAAATTATTAAAAATAGTAATAATTTGTGTAAAATCATAAGAAATGATTTGTGAAGATTTGGGATGAAAAACTCCATATTTGAAAAGATGAAAATAGATTTTTATCGAAATGAACTAGTTTTGAACTAGGAATATAATTCTATTTATTTTTAAATAAATAAATTGAATTTGAAAAGGGTTTTAAAAATAACCAGAATATCCAATGATTGCATTGGAGTGGATTTGAATCGAAATTGTCTTCGGAATATTTCGATGTTGGATTTCGTGATTATGCAGTTGTTGTTATGGAAATTTGAAAGATATAGATATATATATCGTTATTTCCAATACGACATTTGTTAGTCGTAGAATTTGATATTGAATATAAGCCGATATATTTTCTATTCAGAGCCTTGTATTGAATATCGAATGTGATTTGGGTTTGTCGTGAATGGTGTCTTCACTAACACTATTCTTGAACCCAGTTAAGAAAAGATTAAATCTTTTTATTTAGATTTAACGAAGTGTACCAATTAAACAATATTTAATTGGAATTGAATTGGTATTGATTTTTGGGTTTATCGTGGACAGTGTTTTTAAATAACACTCGTCCTTTAACCCGATAATTAATGGAATGTGATTTTGGGTTTATCGTGAACCGTGTTTTAAATGACACTAATTCTTTAACCCAGTTAAAGATTAAAACTAAGTGGAGTTTTAATGAATCTTTAATTAGATTGAAATGATCGAAAATGGAGTATCACCAGTTTTGCTCCAGGCGAAGGTTAAATCTTTAGTCAGATTTGAACGTGAAATGGTAATTGAATTTACCGATAACACTGTGGTGTTAGATATGAAGTATTACCAGTTTTACTTCATGGGATGAATAGGTTGGGATTGGGAAATAAAATAAATGATTACTTCGGTGTGGTTCGCTAATCCCGACTAGTTTGAATTGATATTCAAAGGAGATTAAAGAATAAATTTAAAGAATTTATCTTGGATAAAATTAATGGGAACTTTTCCCAAAGTATAGGAATATTCGAATAAAAGAATATTCTGAATTGGAATGAGGCGTATGTTGTGTTTGTGTAACACTTTTATAATATATACGCGAGTTATTCAGAAAGACCGGGTTTATCCCATTCTGAATAACTGATTCGACGTGGTGTCGAAGATGAAGACGGTGGTCGAAGACCGGAAGTCTTCACGTCGTTTGGGTGATTACTGATGATCTCGATTGGGCTGTACACCCAAGAAGATGGAAACAGTTGGTGATCGTCCAGACGTACTTGGAGATCGATGGATATGCGGGGTGCTAGGTGCCTCCGGTTTCGTTCAGACCCAGAACGGACTTGTAAATGGACTGTGTGTCTGACATTGGATTTTAGTCTGTGTCATTGATCTCTATTAAATATATATCTGTTTGGCGGCGGAGAATTTATTCTCTTGCTTAACGCCCTTCTCTGAGACGTACGAGCTCAGGGGTTATATATTGATGGATATCAAACGCATGGAGTGAATTGCCTGTGTGGCATGCCTAAGTGGCAATTGATCGAGGCTTCTGTTGAAAAGCAAAGTCTCGTGGTGATGATCAAAGCACGGCCTTTGTGGCGTAGCTTTGTGTAACGTTTACTTCGCGAGTTTCACACCCGGTATGAACCAAAAACGGGAGACGGACCTCAGGGAGGGCATGCGTTTCTTTCTAGTTAGAAGTGGCGTCAGTGGTTTTACACGCCCTGACGAGTTTGACTTATGTGGTTGTTGCTGTTGCGAGGCGCCTCGGATTGATCGGTCGTTCTCGAACCGATGGAGTCATTTGGTTGGCTCATTTACGCCCCAAAGGGCGGGGAAACGTAGTGTTCAGGCATTTTAATCCACATCGGTGGACCGGCCCTGTCGCTCCAAGGGCTCACCTGAGTCTGGGTCCTGAGGCTCGGGCTAGAGAGTCTCGAATCGGTTGAGGACTATCTTTTGCCTCAGTTCATAGATGGAAATCCAATTTCCAAATACGTGACATTTGTGGTTTTATTTGTAAACTTATATATGGCGACATAGTGGCATGGGACGCTCATGTCGCCTATGATTGATACTTATGATTTGAAGTTGTTTTATACACTATGCACTTATAATAGTATCAAACGATTTGTTTTAACCGTATCAAGCATTCTTTGGCTGTTATAAGGGAAAACCCTATCCTCGGCTGCGTTGCATTGTGTGATGGGACCTGGGTCTTATAACAGCTTCATTTCTCTTTATTTAGCATTGCGCTGTTTGTTTTATGCACTGGTATCCTTGGGAGGAAACCCGTTCCGTGTTATACGGCGTGGTCCCTTGATTTACCTAACTTTTAAAATGAAGAATAATAACTGTTTTAGTTCTCACACCAGTCACATGACTGACCTGGAGTTTATTGTTTTAACCTAAACTCTGGGTGCCCTTATTTTGACACGGGCAGCTAGTAGTTTTGGTTTTTGCAGATTTATATTCACAGGATCCTGGTTTACAGCTGGAACGATATCCGGAAAGCTTTGTATCCGTATATCTCTTCTAGTTGTGTATTGTATTATTTTCCGCTGCTATGTATTTAAATGTAATTTAAATCTCTGATATTTCTGTGTAATATTCATTTATACTCTGTATATTCTTGTAATCTGATGCATTGTTGTAATATACAATGTAATGTTCTTCCGTATGCGTTCTGTTGTGGCTTGTTCTCGAACTATCCGACGCTTTCCTTTACGGGGAAGTTACGGGTTTTCACAGTTGGTATCAGAGCTTTGGTTTACAAAGCAGAGAACAAGGCACATTAGAACCATATGAAAGAATTCATCAGATATTGGGTTAGTAATATCCAATTAGAATGACTCGTTAGAGATAGGATCAGTAGTATCCTAGAACGAGTGTGAAGAGTATATTTTTCAAATGAAAACAAATTTTGTTTTGAAAATCTAAATCAACTATTCGTATTTGGTTACTTATTTATATTGATGTGGACAATCCGGTATATATAGATTTTGCGTATACGTCTGATCCGCGTGTATTCGAAATTTTAATATACTGGATAGATATAGAATTACGCTCTAGTCGCCCGGGAGTGATTCTGATGATTGATATATCATCATCAGAATTTATATTCGAGTGACGAACGTGTAATATCTATATATTTCCATTAGACTGGTGTGAGAACCAAAATTAGATAGGGCTAATTGTTGTGATTTGGCATCAAAAACATGATTTTTGACTATGTATCGAAATTATGAATTTGAAACTCTAATTCACTAATTGATTGATAATTGTGTTGTTTGTTTAATTGTTTGATAATTTTGAACCATTACGCCTAATTGTATCAAATAATGAATTGTATTGAAATTGGTCGCATTTGCTTGCATATACTTGTACTTACATTGAATAGGTCATAGCAAGGAGGCTAGAGCAGAGAATAAAATTTGTTTGCCCGACAAATAGGTACATGTTTACTACAGAATTTCCTGTTTTGTTTGGGTGATGATGATTTTGTGAGCCTATTGGCTAGCCGCTTGGCTTTTTCTTTTTCTTTTTGAGATCTGAAGGATCGGGGAAGCTATTTGAAATTCCCCGATGCTCCCGGTGCAGGGGAGGTTATGGCGAAATTTTTCGAAAATTTACGGTGTTAGCCAAATTTTTGAAATTTTGAAAATTCTCAGAAACTAAAGAATTGGAGAATGAAAGCCAGATCGAACGTAGAGTTGAATAATCAAACCACTTTCGACTTTGTTCCTTTTCGGGGACGAAAAGTTTTAAGTGGAGGAGATTGTAATAACCCGAAAATTTGGGCCAGTTTAAATTTTTTATTTTGGCAATTTTAGCGAATTTTGATTATTTAAAATGAATTATTTTAAATAATATCGACGAGAAATTTATTTTGAATATAATTCGAACGTATATATTATACGCATCGTCGTTAGAATATAAATATTTATATATAATTATAAATAGAATTGAAAATGGCACGGTAGTTCGATAATTCGATTTCAAACTTCAATTGAATGTACCGGGTGCAAAACAATCCGGATTTTAGTGAAACCAAAAATAATAGGATCTAATTGTGAATATCTTTCCAACGAATCCGAATAATTGAAATTTCATAGCGGGGATCAAAAGATATGTCCAGTTGAAAATTCTGGATAGTCGCCATGGAATTCAAGCCCTTAAAAATGGAAATTTTGCAGATGACCTCGGATTTCGACGAAACCAGTTAGGTTGGGTCCGCAGTGTCAAGTTATTGCTAGATTCCAAATTTCATAATTTTTCGAATCAATATGTGAGTGTGGCAAAGGAAAACGCGTTTGACCAGTTTTAGTTGATTTTAATCGACTGGAAATTGGCCATTTTTCAAACGGCCTCAGAATTCGACGAAACTAGCTTTGTTAGGACCGTATCGTCAATACGAAGCTAGAAAATATTTTTATGGGATTTATAGAGTTAGTATGTGACCCCGGTAAATTGAAATGTACGTTTAAAATTCAATATAATGATTTAAATTTAAATGCAACGGAAACTGATCGAAACGGTCGATTCAGCTTGCGGTACATATCCCATTGTGTTCGGAATGGGGGTGAAACGCTATGGGCGACAGGCGGTGGACCTCGTTTAGAGGTCGTATGTGAAAGTCAACTTTTTAATAATTAAATAATAATAAAAAAATATTTTCCTACCCTTTATTACCCTCTTCCCCCCCCCCCCCGTTCTAAATTATTTCATTTCAGATCGATTATAAAAAAAAAAAAAACGAGCGCCCTCACGCTCGAACCCAGGTCGCCGGCGGCGACGCTTCGCCGAACCCCCCCTCCGACCAGAGTGCCCCCCCCCTCTTCCCCCTCGCCTGCGACACCCCTCCCCTTCCCCCCTGACAGCCGACCTCCCCCTCTCCCACTTCGAAGACGACGAGACCCCCCCCAGATTCGAGACCGCCGCCCTAAACCCCTACCCCCTGCGATGACGTGGACAAGCCCCCCCCCCCCCCCCGCACCTCGTCATATACTGTAAGTTTTGTTTTTTTATTTATTTTATTTTATTCGATTTTAATTCTGGAAAAAAATACAGTAAATAATATTTGTATTTATTTTGAAAATCAGTTTTGATTTAAACAAAATATTGTTTAAAAGTCAGTTTATTTATAGAAAATATTTTAGAAATAAAAACGGATTTTTGTTATAATTCAAAAACTGATTTTTGTTATATTTAAAAACTGATTTTATTTTATGTTATAAAGCAATGATTTTTACTTAGAAATCTTTGAATTAAAAAAGGTAAAATCTTTGAATTAAAAAAGGTAAAATCTTTGAATTAAAAAAGGCGAAATTTTTAAATTTGAAAAGGCGAAATCTTTATTTTAGAAAAGGCGAAATCTTTATATGGAAAATAGCATGATAAAAATATAATTTTTATCTATATAACATAGTAATAAAAATGTGATTTTTATATATTGAACTTCGAAATAAAAATGTGATTTTTATATATTGAACTTCGAAATAAAAATGTGATTTTTATATAT
Source organism: Allium sativum (assembly GCA_030737875.1). Lineage (NCBI taxonomy): Eukaryota > Viridiplantae > Streptophyta > Magnoliopsida > Asparagales > Amaryllidaceae > Allium > Allium sativum. Next base: position 81,501 of record JASFAX010000178.1, on the reverse strand, counting down.
TGAATAGCGAACTAAAAATTCGATCTTTATATATTGAATAGCGAACTAAAAATTCGATTTTTATATATTGAATAGCGAAGTAAAAAATTCGATTTTTACATATGTAGTGAAAGCGGACAACGAAGGTGACGAAGATGCGATAGCGATGAAGATTTCTATCAATGAAGTGCCGTGGAGCTAGGATAGCTATTGGTGAGAATTTCTCACCTTTCAATTTCTTTTTCTAGTTATATATATATATACACTAGGATGCAGACGGTGCTTAGTAGCACCCGACACAATCGTCCACAGACCATGGACTTGTTTGTTTGGTTGCATAGATTAGTTAGATTATTTGATTTGAATTTGGTTGTTTGGTGAATTTGATTGATGTGTGAATGGCGTGGGCCTTCACTAGACCGGGGATCAGGCGAGGCCTCGTCCCGTTTCTAGTATCGTGCCGTTATGCCGCCGAAATTTTCTAAAATATGTTAGAAAAATAAAAATATCATTTTATTTAAAGAATGAACTGAATAGAAATTCATATGTCGAAATAAAATGTTTTGTCGTTAAAAAAATATAATTTTTAACGTGAATGTGAATAAAATAAATATTCATTTACAAACCAGACGGTTTGTTATGTACGCCTATTTGAAGGACATTAGTTGGGTCGATAAATTTTACACATCGCCCAACTGCACAAATAAAATATGCGTTTGATTGTTTGAAACCCCACACGGGTGTTGGGATAAAATTTGTATTTCACTCATCCTGATTGATTAAATATGTCGATCGATTGATTGACAGGCTGTTATAAGCGTTAGATATCTTTATCTGATGCTTATACAGTGTAGTGCACTTTGGTTGATGGTTGATCATTTTTCAATGCTATTATATACATGTGTTGTATGAAAATCCATATAATTAATTTTATATGGTAATTGATTGGGCCTCATTCCAGTTTAGAAATAGAAATATTTGAAATAGAATATTCTAAATGGAATATTTGAAAATATCAATATATGAAGCCGTGTTGATTTGATTGACGCCATTTTGACGTGATCGATATTTGTAACGATTTTATTCATTTTAAAATGAATATGGAGAAGTAATTTTGAAATGAATATGGAGAAGTAATTTTGAAATCGAATATTTCGAAATGAATTGAATTGAAAACGATTTCGAAATGAATTGAATTGAAAACGATTTCGAAATGAATTGAATTGAAAACGATTTCGAAATGAATTGAATTGAAAACGATTTCGAAATGAATTGAATTGAAAATGATTTCGAAATGAATTGAATTGAAAACGATTTCGAAATGAATTGAATTGAAAACGATTTCGAAATGAATTGAATTGAAAACGATTTCGAAATGAATTGAATTGAATTGAAAACGATTTCGAAATGAAGTGAATTGAAAATGAATTCAAATTGAATTGAAAGCGAATTGAAATGAATTCAAATTGAATTGAAATTTGAATTGAATAAAAATGAATTTTGAAACGAATTTATAAAGAAGAATTCAATTTTGATTTGAATTGAAATGGAAGTTGAAATTGCTTTTGAAACGAATTTAAAACTATTTATATAATTCGTTTTAAATTGAAATCGACGAAATATATATTATATATATTATATATATAATATAATGGCCTGAATAGAACGTGCCACGCCGCGGCAGTTCGTGAATTTCGACCATTGATTTCAAACGGACATTGCGGGAGGTCCGACCGTCGGATTCTCCTAAAACCGGAACCGTTGGGTTCGTATCGAAAAGAGCTTTCTAACGAATATAAGAAATTTGAAATCCAACGGTTGGATTTGGAGTTACGTCCAAATCAAATTTGAAAAAGGTCGCTGTAAGTGCAGTTCGATGGCCATTGATAGAAATCGACTATACGGGCCTTGATAAAATTATTAAAAATAGTAATAATTTGTGTAAAATCATAAGAAATGATTTGTGAAGATTTGGGATGAAAAACTCCATATTTGAAAAGATGTAAATAGATTTTTATCGAAATGAACTAGTTTTGAACTAGGAATATAATTCTATTTATTTTTAAATAAATAAATTGAATTTGAAAAGGGTTTTAAAAATAACCAGAATATCCAATGATTGCATTGGAGTGGATTTGAATCGAAATTGTCTTCGGAATATTTCGATGTTGGATTTCGTGATTATGCAGTTGTTGTTATGGAAATTTGAAAGATATAGATATATATATCGTTATTTCCAATACGACATTTGTTAGTCGTAGAATTTGATATTGAATATAAGCCGATATATTTTCTATTCAGAGCCTTGTATTGAATATCGAATGTGATTTGGGTTTGTCGTGAATGGTGTCTTCACTAACACTATTCTTGAACCCAGTTAAGAAAAGATTAAATCTTTTTATTTAGATTTAACGAAGTGTACCAATTAAACAATATTTAATTGGAATTGAATTGGTATTGATTTTTGGGTTTATCGTGGACAGTGTTTTTAAATAACACTCGTCCTTTAACCCGATAATTAATGGAATGTGATTTTGGGTTTATCGTGAACCGTGTTTTAAATGACACTAATTCTTTAACCCAGTTAAAGATTAAAACTAAGTGGAGTTTTAATGAATCTTTAATTAGATTGAAATGATCGAAAATGGAGTATCACCAGTTTTGCTCCAGGCGAAGGTTAAATCTTTAGTCAGATTTGAACGTGAAATGGTAATTGAATTTACCGATAACACTGTGGTGTTAGATATGAAGTATTACCAGTTTTACTTCATGGGATGAATAGGTTGGGATTGGGAAATAAAATAAATGATTACTTCGGTGTGGTTCGCTAATCCCGACTAGTTTGAATTGATATTCAAAGGAGATTAAAGAATAAATATAAAGAATTTATCTTGGATAAAATTAATGGGAACTTTTCCCAAAGTATAGGAATATTCGAATAAAAGAATATTCTGAATTGGAATGAGGCGTATGTTGTGTTTGTGTAACACTTTTATAATATATACGCGAGTTATTCAGAAAGACCGGGTTTATCCCATTCTGAATAACTGATTCGACGTGGTGTCGAAGATGAAGACGGTGGTCGAAGACCGGAAGTCTTCACGTCGTTTGGGTGATTACTGATGATCTTGATTGGGCTGTACACCCAAGAAGATGGAAACAGTTGGTGATCGTCCAGACGTACTTGGAGATCGATGGATATGCGAGGTGCTAGGTGCCTCCGGTTTCGTTCAGACCCAGAACGGACTTGTAAATGGACTGTGTGTCTGACATTGGATTTTAGTCTGTGTCATTGATCTCTATTAAATATATATCTGTTTAGCGGCGGAGAATTTATTCTCTTGCTTAATGCCCTTCTCTGAGACGTACGAGCTCAGGGGTTATATATTGATGGATATCAAACGCATGGAGTGAATTGCCTGTGTGGCATGCCTAAGTGGCAATTGATCGAGGCTTCTGTTGAAAAGAAAAGTCTCGTGGTGATGATCAAAGCACGGCCTTTGTGGCGTAGCTTTGTGTAACGTTTACTTCGCGAGTTTCACACCCGGTATGAACCAAAAACGGGAGACGGACCTCAGGGAGGGCATGCGTTTCTTTCTAGTTAGAAGTGGCGTCAGTGGTTTTACACGCCCTGACGAGTTTGACTTATGTGGTTGTTGCTGTTGCGAGGCGCCTCGGATTGATCGGTCGTTCTCGAACCGATGGAGTCATTTGGTTGGCTCATTTACGCCCCAAAGTGCGGGGAAACGTAGTGTTCAGGCATTTTAATCCACATCGGTGGACCGGCCCTGTCGCTCCAAGGGCTCACCTGAGTCTGGGTCCTGAGGCTCGGGCTAGAGAGTCTCGAATCGGTTGAGGACTATCTTTTGCCTCAGTTCATAGATGGAAATCCAATTTCCAAATACGTGACATTTGTGGTTTTATTTGTAAACTTATATATGGCGACATAGTGGCATGGGACGCTCATGTCGCCTATGATTGATACTTATGATTTGAAGTTGTTTTATACACTATGCACTTATAATAGTATCAAACGATTTGTTTTAACCGTATCAAGCATTCTTTGGCTGTTATAAGGGAAAACCCTATCCTCGGCTGCGTTGCATTGTGTGATGGGACCTGGGTCTTATAACAGCTTCATTTCTCTTTATTTAGCATTGCGCTGTTTGTTTTATGCACTGGTATCCTTGGGAGGAAACCCGTTCCGTGTTATACGGCGTGGTCCCTTGATTTACCTAACTTTTAAAATGAAGAATAATAACTGTTTTAGTTCTCACACCAGTCACATGACTGACCTGGAGTTTATTGTTTTAACCTAAACTCTGGGTGCCCTTATTTTGACACGGGCAGCTAGTAGTTTTGGTTTTTGCAGATTTATATTCACAGGATCCTGGTTTACAGCTGGAACGATATCCGGAAAGCTTTGTATCCGTATATCTCTTCTAGTTGTGTATTGTATTATTTTCCGCTGCTATGTATTTAAATGTAATTTAAATCTCTGATATTTCTGTGTAATATTCATTTATACTCTGTATATTCTTGTAATCTGATGCATTGTTGTAATATACAATGTAATGTTCTTCCGTATGCGTTCTGTTGTGGCTTGTTCTCGAACTATCCGACGCTTTCCTTTACGGGGAAGTTACGGGTTTTCACAGTTGGTATCAGAGCTTTGGTTTACAAAGCAGAGAACAAGGCACATTAGAACCATATGAAAGAATTCATCAGATATTGGGTTAGTAATATCCAATTAGAATGACTCGTTAGAGATAGGATCAGTAGTATCCTAGAACGAGTGTGAAGAGTATATTTTTCAAATGAAAACAAATTTTGTTTTGAAAATCTAAATCAACTATTCGTATTTGGTTACTTATTTATATTGATGTGGACAATCCGGTATATATAGATTTTGCGTATACGTCTGATCCGCGTGTATTCGAAATTTTAATATACTGGATAGATATAGAATTACGCTCTAGTCGCCCGGGAGTGATTCTGATGATTGATATATCATCATCAGAATTTATATTCGAGTGACGAACGTGTAATATCTATATATTTCCATTAGACTGGTGTGAGAACCAAAATTAGATAGGGCTAATTGTTGTGATTTGGCATCAAAAACATGATTTTTGACTATGTATCGAAATTATGAATTTGAAACTCTAATTCACTAATTGATTGATAATTGTGTTGTTTGTTTAATTGTTTGATAATTTTGAACCATTACGCCTAATTGTATCAAATAATGAATTGTATTGAAATTGGTCGCATTTGCTTGCATATACTTGTACTTACATTGAATAGGTCATAGCAAGGAGGCTAGAGCAGAGAATAAAATTTGTTTGCCCGACAAATAGGTACATGTTTACTACAGAATTTCCTGTTTTGTTTGGGTGATGATGATTTTGTGAGCCTATTGGCTAGCCGCTTGGCATTTTCTTTTTCTTTTTGAGATCTGAAGGATCGGGGAAGCTATTTGAAATTCCCCGATGCTCCCGGTGCAGGGGAGGTTATGGCGAAATTTTTCGAAAATTTACGGTGTTAGCCAAATTTTTGAAATTTTGAAAATTCTCAGAAACTAAAGAATTGGAGAATGAAAGCCAGATCGAACGTAGAGTTGAATAATCAAACCACTTTCGACTTTGTTCCTTTTCGGGGACGAAAAGTTTTAAGTGGAGGAGATTGTAATAACCCGAAAATTTGGGCCAGTTTAAATTTTTTATTTTGGCAATTTTAGCGAATTTTGATTATTTAAAATGAATTATTTTAAATAATATCGACGAGAAATTTATTTTGAATATAATTCGAACGTATATATTATACGCATCGTCGTTAGAATATAAATATTTATATATAATTATAAATAGAATTGAAAATGGCACGGTAGTTCGATAATTCGATTTCAAACTTCAATTGAATGTACCGGGTGCAAAACAATCCGGATTTTAGTGAAACCAAAAATAATAGGATCTAATTGTGAATATCTTTCCAACGAATCCGAATAATTGAAATTTCATAGCGGGGATCAAAAGATATGTCCAGTTGAAAATTCTGGATAGTCGCCATGGAATTCAAGCCCTTAAAAATGGAAATTTTGCAGATGACCTCGGATTTCGACGAAACCAGTTAGGTTGGGTCCGCAGTGTCAAGTTATTGCTAGATTCCAAATTTCATAATTTTTCGAATCAATATGTGAGTGTGGCAAAGGAAAACGCGTTTGACCAGTTTCAGTTGATTTTAATCGACTGGAAATTGGCCATTTTTCAAACGGCCTCAGAATTCGACGAAACTAGCTTTGTTAGGACCGTATCGTCAATACGAAGCTAGAAAATATTTTTATGGGATTTATAGAGTTAGTATGTGACCCCGGTAAATTGAAATGTACGTTTAAAATTCAATATAATGATTTAAATTTAAATGCAACGGAAACTGATCGAAGGTCGATTCAGCTTGCGGTACATATCCCATTGTGTTCGGAATGGGGGTGAAACGCTATGGGCGACAGGCGGTGGACCTCGTTTAGAGGTCGTATGTGAAAGTCAACTTTTTAATAATTAAATAATAATAAAAAAATATTTTCCTACCCTTTATTACCCTCTGCCCCCCCCCCCCCCCGTTCTAAATTATTTCATTTCAGATCGATTATAAAAAAAAAAAAAAAAACGAGCGCCCTCACGCTCGAACCCAGGTCGCCGGCGGCGACGCTTCGCCGAACCCCCCCTCCGACCAGAGCGCCGCCCCCCCTCGCCTGCGACACCCCTCCCCTTCCCCCCCCGACAGCCGACCTCCCCCTCTCCCACTTCGAAGACGACGAGACCCCCCCCCCCAGATTCGAGACCGCCGCCCTAAACCCCTACCCCCTGCGATGACGTGGACAAGCCCCCCCCCCCCCCCCACACCTCGTCATATACTGTAAGTTTTTTTTTATTCGATTTTAATTCTGGAAAAAAATACAGTAAATAATATTTGTATTTATTTTGAAAATCAGTTTTGATTTAAACAAAATATTGTTTAAAAGTCAGTTTATTTATAGAAAATATTTTAGAAATAAAAACGGATTTTTGTTATAATTCAAAAACTGATTTTTGTTATATTTAAAAACTGATTTTATTTTATGTTATAAAGCAATGATTTTTACTTAGAAATCTTTGAATTAAAAAAGGTAAAATCTTTGAATTAAAAAAGGTAAAATCTTTGAATTAAAAAAGGCGAAATCTTTAAATTTGAAAAGGCGAAATCTTTATTTTAGAAAAGGCGAAATCTTTATATGGAAAATAGCGTGATAAAAATATAATTTTTATCTATATAACATAGTAATAAAAATGTGATTTTTATATATTGAACTTCGAAATAAAAATGTGATTTTTATATATTGAACTTCGAAATAAAAATGTGATTTTTATATATTGAACTTCGAAATAAAAATGTGATTTTTATATATTGAACTTCGAAATAAAAATGTGATTTTTATATATTGAACTTCGAAATAAAAATATGATTTTTATATATTGAATAGCGAACTAAAAATTCGATCTTTATATTGAATAGCGAACTAAAAATTCGATTTTTATATATTGAATAGCGAAGTAAAAAATTCGATTTTTACATATGTAGTGAAAGCGGACAACGAAGGTGACGAAGATGCGATAGCGATGAAGATTTCTATCAATGAAGTGTCGTGGAGCTAGGATAGCTATTGGTGAGAATTTCTCACCTTTCAATTTCTTTTTCTAGTTATATATATATACTAGGATGCAGACGGTGCTTAGTAGCACCCGACACAATCGTCCACAGACCATGGACTTGTTTGTTTGGTTGCATAGATTAGTCAGATTATTTGATTTGAATTTGGTTGTTTGGTGAATTTGATTGATGTGTGAATGGCGTGGGCCTTCACTAGACCGGGGATAAGGCGAGGCCTCGTCCCGTTTCTAGTATCGTGCCGTTATGCCGCCGAAATTTTCTAAAATATGTTAGAAAAATAAAAATATCATTTTATTTAAAGAATGAACTGAATAGAAATTCATATGTCGGAATAAAATGTTTTGTCATTAAAAAAATATAATTTTTAACGTGAATGTGAATAAAATAAATATTCATTTACAAACCAGACGGTTTGTTTATGTACACCTATTTGAAGGACATTAGTTGGGTCGATAAATTTTACACATCGCCCAACTGCACAAATAAAATATGCGTTTGATTGTTTGAAACACCACACGAGTGTTGGGATAAAATTTGTAGTTCACTCATCCTGATTGATTAAATATGTCGATCGATTGATTGACAGGCTGTTATAAGCGTTAGATATCTTTATGTGATGCTTATACAGTATAGTGCACTTTGGCTGATGGTTGATCATTTTTCAATGCTATTATATACATGTGTTGTATGAAAATCCATATAATTAATTTTATATGGTAATTGATTGGGCCTCATTCCAGTTTAGAAATAGAAATATTTGAAATAGAAATATTCGAAATGGAATATTTGAAAATATAAATATATGAAGCCGTGTTGATTTGATTGACGCCATTTTGACGTGATCGATATTTGTATCGATTTTATTCATTTTAAAATGAATATGGAGAGTAATTTTGAAATGAATATGGAGAAGTAATTTTGAAATCGAATATTTCGAAATGAATTGAATTGAAAACGATTTCGAAATGAATTGAATTGAAAACGATTTCGAAATGAATTGAATTGAAAATGATTTCGAAATGAATTGAATTGAAAACGATTTCGAAATGAATTGAATTGAAAACGATTTCGAAATGAATTGAATTGAAAACGATTTCGAAATGAATTGAATTGAAAACGATTTCGAAATGAATTGAATTGAAAACGATTTCGAAATGAATTGAATTGAAAACGATTTCGAAATGAAGTGAATTGAAAACGAATTCAAATTGAATTGAAAGCGAATTGAAATGAATTCAAATTGAATTGAAATTCGAATTGAATAAAAATGAATTTTGAAACGAATTTATAAAGAAGAATTCAATTTTGATTTGAATTGAAATGGAAGTTGAAATTGCTTTTGAAACGAATTTAAAACTATTTATATAATTCGTTTTAAATTGAAATCGACGAAATATATATTATATATATTATATATATAATATAATGGCCTGAATAGAACGCGCCGCGCCGCGGCAGTTCGTGAATTTCGACCATTGATTTCAAACGGACATTGCGGGAGATCCGACCGTCGGATTCTCCTAAAACCGGAACCGTTGGGTTCGTATCGAAAAGAGCTTTCTAACGAATATTAGAAATTTGAAATCTAACGGTTGGATTTGGAGTTACGTCCAAATCAAATTTGAAAAAGGTCGCTGTAAGTGCAGTTCGATGGCCATTGATAGAAATCGACTATACGGGCCTTGATAAAATTATTAAAAATAGTAATAATTTGTGTAAAATCATAAGAAATGATTTGTGAAGATTTGGGATGAAAATCTCCATATTTGAAAAGATGAAAATAGATTTTTATCGAAATGAACTAGTTTTGAACTAGGAATATAATTCTATTTATTTTTAAATAAATAAATTGAATTTGAAAAGGGTTTTAAAAATAACCAGAATATCCAATGAGTGCATTGGAGTGGATTGGAATCGAAATTGTCTTCGGAATATTTCGATGTTGGATTTCGTGATTATGCAGTTGTTGTTATGGAAATTTGAAAGATATAGATATATATAAATCGTTATTTCCAATACGACATTTGTTAGTCGTAGAATTTGATATTGAATATAAGCCGATATATTTTCTATTCAGAGCCTTGTATCGAATATCGAATGTGATTTGGGTTTGTCGTGAATGGTGTCTTCACTAACACTGTTCTTGAACCCAGTTAAGAAAAGATTAAATCTTTTTGTTTAGATTTAACGAAGTGTACCAATTAAACAATATTTAATTGGAATTGAATTGGTATTGATTTTTGGGTTTATCGTGGACAGTGTTTTTAAATAACACTCGTCCTTTAACCCGATAATTAATGGAATGTGATTTTGGGTTTATTGTGAACCGTGTTTTAAATGACACTGATTCTTTAACCCAGTTAAAGATTAAAACTAAGTCGAGTTTTAATGAATCTTTAATTAGATTGAAATGATCGAAAATGGAGTATCACCAGTTTTGCTCCAGGCGAAGGTTAAATCTTTAGTCAGATTTGAACGTGAAATGGTAATTGAATTTACTGATAACACTGTGGTGTTAGATATGAAGTATTACCAGTTTTACTTCATAGGATGAATAGGTTGGGATTGGGAAATAAAATAAATGATTACTTCGGTGTGGTTCGCTAATCCCGACTAGTTTGAATTGATATTCAAAGGAGATTAAAGAATAAATTTAAAGAATTTATCTTGGATAAAATTAATGGGAACTTTTCCCAAAGTATAGGAATATTCGAATAAAAGAATATTCTGAATTGGAATGAGGCGTATGTTGTGTTTGTGTAACACTTTTATAATATATACGCGAGTTATTCAGAAAGACCGGGTTTATCCCATTCTGAATAACTGATTCGACGTGGTGTCAAAGATGAAGACGGTGGTCGAAGACCGGAAGTCTTCACGTCGTTTGGGTGATTACTGATGATCTTGATTGGGCTGTACACCCAAGAAGATGGAAACAGTTGGTGATCGTCCAGACGTACTTGGAGATCGATGGATATGCGGTGTGTTAGGTGCCTCCGGTTTCGTTCAGACCCAGAACGGACTTGTAAATAGACTGTGTGTCTGACATTGGATTTTAGTCTGTGTGATTGATCTCTATTAAATATATATCTGTTTGGCGGCGGAGAATTTATTCTCTTGCTTAACGCCCTTCTCTGAGACGTACGAGCTCAGGGGTTATATATTGATGGATATCAAACGCATGGAGTGAATTGCCTGTGTGGCATGCCTAAGTGGAAATTGATCGAGGCTTCTGTTGAAAAGCAAAGTCTCGTGGTGATGATCAAAGCACGGCCTTTGTGGCGTAGCTTTGTGTAACGTTTACTTCGCGAGTTTCACACCCGGTATGAACCAAAAACGGGAGACGGACCTCAGGGAGGGCATGCGTTTCTTTCTAGTTAGAAGTGGCGTCAGTGGTTTTACACGCCCTGACGAGTTTGACTTATGTGGTTGTTGCTGTTGCGAGGCGCCTCGGATTGATCGGTCGTTCTCGAACCGATGGAGTCATTTGGTTGGCTCATTTACGCCCCAAAGGGCGGGGAAACGTAGTGTTCAGGCATTTTAATCCACATCGGTGGACCGACCCTGTCGCTCCAAGGGCTCACCTGAGTCTGGGTCCTGAGGCTCGGGCTAGAGAGTCTTGAATCGGTTGAGGACTATCTTTTGCCTCAGTTCATAGATGGAAATCCAATTTCCAAATACGTGACATTTGCGGTTTTATTTGTAAACTTATATATGGCGACATAGTGGCATGGGACGCTCATGTCGCCTATGATTGATACTTATGATTTGAAGTTGTTTTATACACTATGCACTTATAATAGTATCAAACGATTTGTTTTAACCGTATCAAGCATTCTTTGGCTGTTATAAGGGAAAACCCTATCCTCGGCTGCGTTACATTGTGTGATGGGACCTGGGTCTTATAACAGCTTCATTTCTCTTTATTTAGCATTGCGCTGTTTGTTTTATGCACTGGTATCCTTGGGAGGAAACCCGTTCTGTGTTATACGGCGTGGTCCCTTGATTTACCTAACTTTTAAAATGAAGAATAATAACTGTTTTAGTTCTCACACCAGTCACATGTCTGACCTGGAGTTTATTGTTTTAACCTAAACTCTGGGTGCCCTTATTTTGACACGGGCAGCTAGTAGTTTTGGTTTTTGCAGATTTATATTCACAGGATCCTGGTTTACAGCTGGAACGATATCCGGAAAGCTTTGTATCCGTATATCTCTTCTAGTTGTGTATTGTATTATTTTCCGCTGCTATGTATTTAAATGTAATTTAAATCTCTGATATTTCTGTGTAATATTCATTTATACTCTGTATATTCTTGTAATCTGATGCATTGTCGTAATATACAATGTAATGTTCTTCCGTATGCGTTCTGTTGTGGCTTGTTCTCGAACTATCCGACGCTTTCCTTTACAAGGAAGTTACGGGTTTTCACATCCGAGGTCGTATGCAAAATGGCCAATTTCACGGGCTATATAAATTCCATAGCGACCTTTCTGAAAATTCGTTTGGCCATAACTTTTGCTTCCTACTATGAAACTTCGATTTTTCAGATTCGTTAGAAAGATATTCACTAAAAGATTTAAATATTTTTGGTTTCACTCAATTCCGTTTTGTTTTGCACCCGGTATAGTCCGACAAAATTTGAATTCAATTTTTGAAACTGCAGCGCCATTTCAGGCCTTGTTTATAATTAGAATTAATTATATTCGTTTTCAAATGTCGATTCAAACTTACTTTCTATCGCTATTATTTAAAATATTTATTTTAAATATTTAAAACCCATTATTTTAGCCAATTTAAAAATTTTAAATTGGTTCAGATTTTCTGGGTCGTTACAGAATTGGTATTGATTTTTGGGTTTATCGTGAACAGTGTTTTAAATAACACGTGTTCTTTAACCCGATAATTAATGGAATGTGATTTTGGGTTTATCATGAACCGTGTTTTAAATGACACTTATTCTTTAACCCAGTTAAGGATTAAAACTAAGTGGAGTTTTAATGAATCTTTAATTAGATTGAAAAGATCGAGAATGGAGTATCACCAGTTTTACTCCAGGCGATAGTTAAATTTTTAATTAGTTTTGAACGTGAAATGGTAATTGAATTTACCAATAACACCGTGGTGTTAGATATGAAGTATTACCAGTTTTACTTCATGGGATGAATAGGTTGGGATTAGGAACTTAAAATAAATGATTACTTCGGTGTGGTTCGCTAATCCTGACTAGTTTGAATTGATATTCAAAGGAGATTAAAGAATAAATTTAAAGAATTTATCTTTGATAAAATTAATGGGAACCTTTCCCAAAGTATAAGAATATTTGAATAAAAGAATATTCTAAATTGGAATGAGGCGTATGTTGTGTTTGTGTAACACGTGTTTATTATATATATACGCGAGTTGTTCAGAAAGACCGGGTTTATCCCATTCTGAATAACTGATTCGACGTGGTGTCGAAGATGAAGACGGTGGTTGAAGACCGGAGGTCTTCACGTCGTTTGGGTGGTTACTGATGATCTTGATTGGGCCGTACACCCAAGAGGAGGGAATCAGTTGGTGGTTGTCCAGACGTACTTGGAGATCGATGGAGATGCGGGGTACTAGGTGCCTCCGGTTTCGTCCAAACCCAAAACAAACTTGTAAATGGACTGTGTGTCTGACATTGGATTTTAGTCTGTGCGATTGATTTCTATTAAATATATATCTGTTTGGCAGCGAAGAATTTATTCTCTTGCTTAACGCCCTTCTCTGAGACGTACAAGCTCAGGGGTTATATATTGATGGATATTAAACGCATGGAGTGAATTGCCTGTGTGGCATGCCTAAGTGGCAATATGATCAAGGCTTCTGTTGAAAAGCAGAGTCTTGTGGTTGATGATCAAAGCACGGCCTTTGTGGCGTAGCTTTGTGTATCGTTGATTCGCGAGCCTCACACCCCGGTCGTGAACCAAAAACGGGAGAGGACCTCAGGGAGGACATGCGTTTCTTTCTAGTTAGAAGTGGCGTCAGTGGTTTTACACGCCCTGACGAGTTTGACTTACGTGGTTGTTGCTGTTGCGAGGCGCCTCGGTTTGATCGGACGATCCGGGTCCGATGGAGTCATTCGTTGGCTCATTTACGCCCCATAGGGTAGGGAAACGTAGTGTTGAGGAATTTTAATCCACATCGGTGGACCGGCCCTGTCGCTCCAAAGGTCGATGCGCTCTGACCTTGAGGCTCGGGCTAGAGAGTCTCGAAGTTGGTGAGGACTATCTTTTGCCTCGGTTCACAGATGGAAATCCAGCATCCAATACATGACATGGGTGGTTTTGATTGTAGAGCCTAGCATGGCGACATAGTGGGATGGGGCGCTTATGCCGTATATGATTGATACGTATGATTTGAAATTGTTTTGACACTATACACTTATAGTAATAATAAAACATGAAATTTCACGTACCAAGCATTCTTGGCTATTATAAGGTAAAAACCCTATCCTCCGGCTTGCGTTGCATTGTGTGATGGGACCTAGGTCTTATAACAGCTTCATTTTTCTTTACTTAGCATTGCGCTATTGTTTTATGCACTGGTATTCTTGGGAGGAAACCCGTTCCGTGTTATACGGCGTGGTCCCTTGATTTACCAAAGTTTAAAATAAAGATTAATAACTGTTTTAGTTCTCACACCAGTCCCATGATTGACCTGGAGTTTATTGTTTTAACCTAAACTCTGGGTGCCCTTATTTTGACACGGGCAGCTAGTAGTTTTGGGTTTTGCAAATTTATATTCACAGGAACCTGGTTTACAGCTGGAACAATATCCGGAAAGCTTTGTATCTGTGTATCTTCTTCAGTTGTATTTTGTATTATTTTCTGCTACTATGTAATGTATTGTAATCTCTGATATTTATCAAATGTAATATTCATTTATGCTCTGTATATTCTTGTATTTTAATGGAATTGTTGTAATTAACAATGAAATATTCTGCTGTTTGTGTTCCGATGTGGCTTGTTCTCAAAGTATCCGCTCTTTCCCATCACCTTCTCGCTTCTATTATTCACGTACAAACTCCACTCACTGGTCACTTGTCTTCACTCCTACACAAGCTTCCACTCCTCCCACTAAACCCCTCATAATACAATATAACTCGTGCCTGATTCTCAGTTTGCTTTGAAACCATACATCCTGCGACTCCCAGAAAATGTCGCAACAATTTAGTTTCTTCAAAAATTCCCAATCAAACGCTCACAGTAAAATTAATATTAGTGGAAAGCTCTTGTGATGCTAATTCCATATATATAGGTTTTTAATTTGTATAATGGAAGAATAGATTTGTTATGATTTTTATGAATGGGTTTTCGACATTGGGGAAAACTTCCTAAAGCAGGAAAAACGGGAACTAAAACGTGTTGGTGTATTTATAAGGTTAAGTTCCTTAAGGGTTAAGTAATGGAAAGAAAAAAAATAGGGTGTATGCAAAAGGTAGGTATTGCTTCCCACTTGATTCGCCTGTGTATTCTGCGTGAAGTGAGTATAGTTTCTGTGCGTACCATTTCTTAATGGGGAAGGAAAGGAGAGTATATATTTATTTGTTTGTAGTTTGTACCCACGTTTTATACTTCGGTGTTATCCATGCATTTTCTTTTGATATTCCTTATATTAGATATTAATTAAGGGTATTCCATGTCATAAAATTCCGTTTGTTACAGTCCGCTATCGACATAAATAAAAATATAGTCGTGACGAGCAATGTGCCATGATCTCAAAAATATAATAATATAGGTAGGTTAGCTTATTCTGTGAAACCCCGAAATGTTAATATAGGGTGCGAAATACTCCAAAATAAAAATTGCTTATTTTCCAAAATAAAAATTACAAAAAAATTTAAAATTAAATTATAAATACATCTAAAAGGATTTGTCCAATTTCGAAGCCAGTATTTAATTATAATAAAATATATCGTTTTGGCTTATAAACGTTCCATAACGACTATTTTAAAACTTGATTTGATCATAAATCGAAATCTACCCGACAAAATCTCAATTTTTATCTTCCAATAGAAAAATATACTTCACCAGCTCGGAACATTTCTTGTTTCACAGAAATCCGGCTTAAAACGGATTCTATATATTCGTTTAAAGTTCGAATCGCCAAATTACGAACTGCCGCGCCATTTCGAGCTCGATTATAATTATAATATAATTTATACTCTCTAACGTCATTTATTAAATAGATTCGTTATTAAAATTCGAATCTAAGCTTAACTAAATCTCTTACACTATCCAATTCACACAATATTGTGAATTCTATTATTTCCGATTATTTCGGAAATAAATATATTATTCTATTATTTATATTAATTAAATATAAATATGATTTAATTCAAATTATCGATATCGCCAAATTGATATTTAATAATTAATTATTCAACCCTTAAAATACGGGACGTTACACAGAGTTTAGGTTAAAACAATAAACTCCAAGTCAGTCATGTGACTGGTGTGAGAACTAAAACAGTTATAAATCTTTATTTTAAAGTTAGGTAAATCAAGGGACCACGCCATATAACACGGAACGGGTTTCCTCCCAAGAATACCAGTGCATATAAAAAACAACGCAATGCTAAATAAAGAAAAATGAAGCTATTATAAGACCTTGGTCCCATCACACAATGCAACGCAAGCCGGAGGATAGGGTTTTATCTTATAATAGCCAAATAATGCTTGATACACGAAATTTAATCATTTAATATTACTATAAGTAAAGAAAACAACTTCAAATATAAATGTATCAATCATAGGCGCCATGGGTACCATATACCATGTCACCAATACTAGGATCTACAATCAAAACCGCAAAATCACGTATTGGAAGTTGGATTTCCATCTGTGAACCTAGGAAAGGGATCGTCCTAACCGTTTCGAGACGCTCTAGCCCGCGTCTCAGGAACAACCGCAACTTTCCCTTGAATCGTCAAGGCCGGTCCACTCGATGTGGATTAAAATGCCTGAACACTGCGTTTCCTCGCCCTATGGGGCGTAAACTGGTCATATCCGACCAAACCATCGGCCCCGGAACGACCGATATAACCGAGGCACCTCGCTATCCATCATCCATATAAGTAAAATGCCAGGGCGTGTAAAACCATTGACATAACTCCTAGCTAGAAGGAAACGCATGTCCTCCCTGATGTCCTCTCCTATTTTTGGTTCACACCGGGGTGTGAGGCTCGCGAATTAACGCCATATGCAAAGCTACGCTATATTAAAGCCGTGCTTTGATCATCAACCACAAGACGCTGCTTTTCAACAGAAGCCTTGATCATTTGCATCTCAGCATGACACACAGGAAATACACGCCATGCAGCTAACGTCCATCAATCACACAGAATGAAATCCAATGTCAGATACACAGTCCATTTACAAGTTCGTTCTGGGTCTGAACGAAACCAGAGGCACCTTATTCCTTGCATATCCGTCGATCTCCAAGTATATCTGGACGATCACCAACTTATTCCCTCCTCTTGGGTGTACAACCCAATCAAGATCATCAGTAATCATCCAAACGATGTGAAGACCTCCGGTCTTCAACCACCGTCTTCATCTTCGACTTATCATCGGATCAGTTATTCAGAATGGGTATAAACCCGGCCTTTCCGAATAACTCGCGTATATAATTAACAGGTGCTATAAAACACAACATACGCCTCATTCTAATTCAGAATATTCTTTTATTCAAATATTCACATTCTTAGGAAAAGGTTCCTATTAATTTTATCAAAGATAAATTCTTTTAAATTTATTCTTTAAACTTCCTATGGATATCATTTCAAACCATATTATGGTTTTCCAAACTAGTCGGGATTAGCGATCCTTACCGAAGTAATCCTTTATTTCATTTCCCAATCCCAACCTATTCATCCCATGGAGCAAAACTGGTAATACTACATATCTAACACCACGGTGCTATCGGTAAATTTAATTACCATTTCACGTTCAAATCAAATTAAAGATTTAACTATCGGTAGGAGCAAAACTGGTGATACTCCATTCTTGATCATTTCCTGAATTTGATAATTTAAATTATCATATTCACTTTTTAATCTAATTAAAGATTCATTAAAACTCTAATTCAGTTTTAATCTCAAAAATCATTACTTAATGACTTTTCAAAGTTAAGAAATTAATCTTATCTTTAACTGGGTTAAAGAACTAATGTCATTTAAAACGCAGTTCACGATAAACCCAAAATCCCATTCCATCAGTTATGGAATCTTCGCGGAAAACAAATCAATATATAACCGATGTCAATTTCCATAACCGACTAATAATATAAATGGGATAACGACAAAGCCTTTTAAATTCCATATATATTAACAGTCTTCCTCTACAGAAGCGCACTTCGATTATTATCGAATCGAATTCCATTCAACTCCAATTTAATATATTAAATTGGGAAACTTTACTATGGAAAATTCCCGTTAAATCTTAATAAAAAGATTTATAAATTTCAAATCTCATTTCACTGTAAATCAGGTTAAAGAACGAATGTCGTTAAAACACAGTTCACTATAAACCCAATTCACATTCCATTATTCTCTAACCGTAAATTAGTAAGAGAACAATTCCCTAAGTATTAACCCCGAAGGCCGAAATCAACATCAGATCAATACCCAGGAAACCACTAACTTAGCTAATCTCCAGTTAGTCTCTAGTTTTCTTAACTCCATTAGGTTTAAGAACAGTGTTAGTGAAGACACCGTTCTTGACAAACCCAAAATCCAATTCGATATTAAATATAAGGCTCCGAATAGAGATTATATTGGCTTATATTCAATATCGAATCTTGAAACCAACAAATATCGTATTGGAAATAAAGATATATAATATATCTTCCAAATTCCCATAACAATACCCGTATAATTACGAAATCAAATATCGAAATATTCCGAAGATGATTTCTATTCAAATCCATCCCAATTCATATATTGGAAATTCTGGTTATTTTAAACACTATTCTCAATCCAATTTATTTATTTAAAAATAATTGGATTATAATTCTTGTTCAGAACTAGTTCATTTCAATAAAAATATATTTTGTCATTTCAAATATGGAATTTTTCATCCCAATTTGTTCCAAATCATTTATTGCGATTTTACACAAATTCTTAGTATTTTTAATAATTTTATTAAGGCCCGTACAGTCGATTTCCATAAACGGTCGTCGAACTGCACTTATAACGAGCTTTTCCAAATTTTATTTGGACATAATTCCAAATCCAACCATTAGATTTCAAATTTCTTATATTCGTTGGAAAGCTCTTTTCGATACAAACCCAATGGTTCCAATTTTAGGAGAATCCGACGGTCGGATCTCCCGTAATATCCATTCGAAGTCAATGGTCGAAATTCGCGAATGGCCGCGGCACGGTGCGTTCTATTCAAACCATTAATATATATATATATATATATATATATATATATATATATTTCATCAAAAATGTATTTTATAAATTCGTTTTAAAAAGATTCCCACGTTTACTTCAAATTTAAACCAAAATTGAATAATCTCTACCATTAAAATATTTTAATGATAATATTTTCAAAATATCAAAATTTGAAATCTTTTCTTCTTCGATATTCACTCTAAAAATGAATAAAATCAATATAAATATCGTTCACGTTAAAATGGCGCAACTCTACTCAATACGGCTTCACGTATTTCAATATTTTAATCCTTTACTGAATATTATTTCAAAATATTCCTTATTTAAAATATTCTTTATTTTTGAACTGGAATCAGACCCAATCAGTTACCATATAATGTTAGTTATATGGATTTCATACAACACATGTATAGAACAAGCAAAATAAATAATCAACCATCATCCAAAGTACTTCCTACACTGTATAGGCCTTAAAATAAATAAATAAAGCTTATCACAGTTTGTCGACCAATCAATCGACATATCATTACACAATTGGGATTAGTGTACGCCGAATATCATCCCAATACCCGTGTGGGGTTTTCAAACAACAAACACAGATTTTATTTGTGAAGTTGGGTGATGTAACGACCCGGATTTCCGGTCGATTTATTTTAAATATTAAATATGGTTTTAAATATTGAGTTGATAATATAAATGAATTTTTATATTAAGTTATCGATTTAATAATCGATTTCGATTTAATATCGAATATATTAAATTATCGTAATACAAAAAATAATTCAATTCGAGATTTAAAACTGAATTGAAATCAGGTCAGATAATCAATATAAACTTCTTTTTGAATTAGAATAATAATAATAATTTATTATCGAAGAATTAATTGTTTTGAATTTAATTTATATCGATTTAAATTAATATCTTCTCCAGATGATCGAATAAGGCTTTGAAACTTGTCCCGTTGGGTTCAGAATGGTGGTTTAACCCTAAAAATGTCAGTTGTTGGGTTCAGAAAGGAGTTCGGGGTCATGGGGTAGTTTAAAATTGAATAAACACCGTATTAGATAAAACCTACCTAGTAAACACCCACCTTTAATTCTTTAGTGCTGAAGTATCCACGTTTATAACGAACACATTCACTTGCCCTCCTTCTATTCCATCTTTGTTCTTCTATAAAATGAACGCTCCTCCTTTCATTCGAGAGAGAACAAAATGGCCACGATATTAATTTCCGTTCAACCTAAAATCAAATGGTCTGCGCTCCTTATCCTCTCCTCATTTTAGTCACAAAATCAAAGCCGCCCTTTCAAAGTTAAATTCTTCCACTCCCAGTATCACGAAATCAAAACCCATGCCTTCGACCAGAATAGAAAGGGATCGAATCAAAACCATTTCTGTTAAATAAAATGAAAATATGGACATCGAGACCGAAATGGGTAATATCGGAGTACCCAAAAGTTCGAACCGAGCTCAGTCGATTTCTAGAACAGGAAGTTCACAACAACAAAGAAGATCGAGATTTTGATTTTGGGTTTTTACGTGTTCAACTTGAGGGTGCATGGGTTCATTGGTCGATGGTGTTAAGTAACTGTCGCAAGTCTAAATTAGGGTTGGAGTTCGAACAAGCGGTATTTGGGCAGTCCGATTGTCAGTTTGGGGTCATGACTTGTATCGAGATACTGTTGTTGACGATGTAAGCTATGAAGGATCTCCTTGCAGCTTGAGATGACCGATGCCGAGACATTAACAAAGGTGAGATCGAGATGGTCTGAAAGTTTTAGGTACTGTTTTGAGGTTTATGGTTACTGTAGCTTGCGAAAATTGGAGATGAGCAGATGATGTTGGGTGCGTGGTCTGTCAATAGCCGAGCTCTGAAGGTTCGGTTGTGTATTTGCAACAGTAAGGAGAGAAATTTGATTAAAATGGCAACTAAGGTATAATTAAATTTTTATTTAACCTGTTAATGATAGTTTAAATTCATTTTCAATTGTAATGCTTATATAACTTTCATACGTGATCAGATTTTAACAAAACGAATGATAGTGGGTTCGTTAGGACGTAGGCTGTACCTTCAAAGTATTTGGAAATTTTAGAGCTGACTGGAATCAACATTAGAGTTTTAATTTAAATCGAACATAGTTCGATTTAAGTTAAAAATCATATCCGATCAGGAATAAAATCACGGTGAGTAAATCTCACTCAAATTTTATTTAGAATTATTTTTATCAGTTAAAAATAATTGTCTGTTGGACGTTTGCATGCCTTAAAATATTATTGTGGCTATTATAAATATATAAATATTAGTTATTTAGGCTTGGTGTTTGTGGTATATATATATATATATATATATATATATATATATATATATATATATATATATATATATGTTGGTGGTTGGATTCCCGTAGTATCATTAGCGGATGATTTCCCTATGCGCCCCACAATATATATAGTGGATGACCTTCATACCGCGATATCCTTCCTCGAAGCAGATGGGTATTATTTATGTTAGCTAACGTCTGTGGATGCAGGAAAACAGGTTGGGGGAATCCAACTGGATTCCTCAAAAATATTATTGTTTGTTTGTTATCACATATATTGTTATATATGATGTGTTTGAAAACCTATGGTTGATAAATTGGGTGTTTTGAATTTGTTGAATGTCACTGGCTCCAAAATGTTGATATATAAAAATATCATGGAAAGGATATTTCAAATTTTAAATGGAAAATCTATTTTTCGAAAAATAGAATTCGAATTTCGAAGGGGCTAAAGATATCAATTTGTTTTGAATAAATAAAACAAGTATTGAATTTATAAACGATGTTTATAAATTAAATAATATAGGAATTGAAGTAAATTTATAAACGGTGTTTATAAATAAAATGGAATGATTTTCATTGGATAATCAGGGAATTGAAGTAAATTTATAAACTGTGTTTATAAATGAAGTGGAAAAATTATCGTTTGATAAATTGAATATTTAAATTCAAATGTGAATTTAAAAATAGAAATGGTGAATCATTTTAAAGAACTAAACGATGAAATTTATTCCGATGTTCAGAAAATAAATTGAACTAGAATAAATCCGTATGGATTTATGTTTTGAAATCGATTAGTTCGAATTTATTTAAATAAGATATGTCTAGAAAAATACTAGGATTATATTAAATAGAAGTTTAAATTTAAATATGGAAATAGATTCCATATTTATATATGAAAGTTATAAAAATAAAATATTCCAAAATAAGATTTTGGTCTTAAGTAGATTTCAAAATGGAACTTGTTTAAATATATATAACAAGAAGATTTTTAAACAGTGTTATAAATATGATGAATTAATTATCAAGGGATAATTTGAAATATTATGTACAAGTATGAATTTAAAAGTATAATTTGAAATCATTTTGGAAAAAGGGAATGATAGTATAAAAATTGGGTTTCAAATAGGTATTTGAAAGGAAAGCTTGTTTTAAATTTTTAAAACAAGAAAATTAATTTATAAACAATGTTTATAAAAATAAGGAAATAAATTATCGTTGGATAATTTAGAAGTTTAGATTTAAAGTATTAATTGAAAGGTGAATTGGAAAACTGTTTGAAATAGAACGATAAATTTTATTCTGGGCTTCGGAATATAAATTGAAGTAAGAAAATGCAAAGGGTTTATAATCAGAATTCGATTATATCAAATTTTATAAAGTAATTTATTTCTAAAGGAATTGGGATCTTAAAATAAATAGAGTTGTAAATAAATTTACAACTGAGTTATGAAAATCGACGATTTAGAAAAATCGAAATGTTTAACTTAGATTTGGAAAGTCGATCATATATATATATTAAAATATATTAGAATAGAGTTGGAATTTATATATAAACGAAGTTTAAAATGTTTATATATTAAATATAATTAAAACAAACTCGCCGCAACGCGGTAGTTCGTAAGTTGGTGTTTCGAACTTCTATTGAGTATATAGAACTCAAATTAAGTCGGAATTCTTTGAAACAAGAATCGTCGGGACCGGTTAAATAATAGTTTTCTAATGGAAGAGAAAAACCAGGATTTCGTCGTATAAATTTTTAGTCATGTCAAAATCAAATTTTCAGAAAAGCAGCGCCAAAATCGTTTAAAAACCATAATGGTTTATATATATAAATATAAGGATTTTTAAGCAAGTAAACATCCGAATTTCCATTAGAAAAATCCAGACTTGAGTTGTAAAATAAATACAAATTCAAGTGATGAAATGGAATGATTTTTGGAACAAAAATCATATTTTTAATTTATTGATAGAACTAACTAATTTGAATAATAATTAGTTAATCGAAATTTAATAAGAAATCGGGGTTTGAATAAGTAAAGGTGATTTGAGAAGTTTTATTCGAAATCGAAAAGGAAACTTGAGTCGGAAATGAAATTCGACTTGTTTATAAGCGAATAAAAATATATACGAACATGATATGTTCAAATAAAAGTGAAATGGGCAAATTAGCTAATTAAAGAATGAATTAGCAAATTGAGTTAAAATGACTAGATTGAGTTGGGATAAATGGGAAACAGGTGAACATAGATTAAGCAGGTTTGGAATGAAGTGTATGAAGTTATAATTTAAGTGCCCGACAAAAAGGTAAATGTTTAAATTCCATATGAGGTTTTATGCGCCGAATCGGCAAGCCACTTGGCTTTTTGATTTTCTTTTTGAATGGAAAGGACCTAGAGAGGCGAGTTGAGGTTTGAACTATTTGCCGGTACAAAGGAGATTATGGCGATTTTTTTCGAAAATTTAAGGTGTTAGATTTTTAAGAAAATTTGATAACTAGAAATCAATGTATCGATATATATAGAATTCGATAAGGAAACAAACTTAAAAATAGGATATTATAAACAAAAAGGAAATCTAGAAATTAGATTTGTTAAAAATAGAAAGAGAAGCTTATACGTGTTTTAGAAATGGAAAATTGGTTTAATATGGTGTTGATTATTCGAGTTAGCGGTCTTGTCTGTTTTGAAGTTAATAATAATTTCAGTCAAGGTCTGAGAGGTAATTATACCCCAACTTGATTGATTTCATTATTAACCGATAAATAACCAGATTCAGTCTCGAAGAGAAATGTTTAAAGAGATTTAGTCGAATGCAGTATTTTGGGTTGTTGTGACATGTTTTACATAACACTCGTTTGAACCCAAGTACGTGGAAATTTGGAAATATAATAATAATTATTTCCCGAGTATTGAAATAGATCAATGGTCATGAAAGAGATAAGTAAAGTGGAATGTTTCCAATTATAAATAAGAAGGTATTTTCTAAGTATAGAAAATAAAAGAAGACTATATATGGAAATGTTTTCCAAATAACGCAAGATGCCAAGAAGATGATTATTGAAAATATCGAGTTAACAGATATTGATAAGGAAATGGAGAAGTGTTTTAATTAATGAAATATTAATTAAAAGGCCTAATGATTTGTTTGATGCTTTGAATGAATGTTTGTTTTTCTTCGATAGTTAAATAACCGACTATCGAAGTGTTTGCCAATATCGTTGTCAATATGGAGAGTCCGGTTGGATTATTATCCGAGAACCACTCCATATTGGCAGTAGCGTTGCGAATCAGATTATATGAAGATAATCGAAGACGAAGTAAAGTGCAAGTGCTTTTTCTATTAATGGAAATTGTGCCTTCGGTTTCGTTCAATCCCAGAACGAACGTATATGGACGAATGTCTGACAAAGTATTTCAAATGATTGAATATGTTGGTCTGTATAAATATATATGGTGGCAACAGATTTATTCTCTTAGCATAATATCCAGAATATATCTATGAAAATCAATTAGTGATTAATGGATCTGACAATGTGACATTCAAAGTGATTATGTTATCAATGAATGATAAGTAAGCATAGCCTCAGGCCTCAACAACCGGGAAATGACAAAAATCGGGCAGGTAGCATGGATATGTGGGTAGCTCCCATTAGGGTGCATTATCACCTATCTAGAGAAATTCATTTAATTCCTTATTCTATTCGATGTTGTCCCATTCGGGAAAACGGTTGCTGATCCCAACCGTTGGTGATATACATTCGATACACTCAAGCGAAATGAGTGGTCGGTCATGTGTGGCCGGGTTACAAGATGTTCTTGTTGAACCCAGTGTATTCTCCTATAGAGGTACACTATCGGAAGGTGGTTCCATACCTTGTCATAGTTGGAAATGCATTACCCAATAAGTGCTTACGGTTTTGGTTGTATATTATATACGTGGAACGTGAGATGCAAACGTTCCACTAGATTGTTATTTATTTGATTTAGACATTATTATAATATAAAAAGAGTTTTGAAATAAAGATCATCGTTTCTTTCAAAAGGATTTGAAAGTTAAATCAAGTGTTTGGGATTCTCATAAGGGAAAAAACCGTTCCGTGTTATACGGCGTGGTCTTATGAGATATCATTTAGTTTCTCAAAACTATTTTAAATCGTTTTCTCAAACCAGTCCCATGATTGACCCGGAGTTTATTTTGTTTTGTTTTACCTAAACTCTTGGGTGCCCATATTTGTACGGGCAGTCAAGAAGTTCAGGATTTTATAGATTTACCTAAAGGAGCTTGGAGCAGGAGGCTTCAGTGTTAGATATTGAAACGACCCGCAAATCCGAGCTATCTGAGTTGACTAAATACACCACACGTCCAACCCAAATAACACAGAAATACGAACCATTAATAGAAAGAAGATAGAGGCTGTGAAATAGAAAGAAAGAAATATTAGAATAGAAGAAGAACGAAGATCACAACTCACAGCGGAACGAATAAAATATATTATATAACATAACTTTTGAAATACAAATCTGTTTGGTACATATATACATACCATCATCAGAGTACACATAACATTTGACTTAGCGGAAGTAACTCCAAATAACTAACGTTGAAGCCTCCTACTTGAAGCTCCTCCAAGTGTATCTGTAAAAGCCTGAAACACTTGACTGCCCGTACAAATTTGGGCACCCAAGAGTTTAGGGAAAACAAAACAAAACAAACTCTGGGTCAGTCATGGGACTGGTGTGAGTAAACTCCAACCACTTGTTTAACTTTCAAAACTCTTTTCGAAAGAAAAGATAATAGTAAGACCAGCCCACACATAAACACGGACGGTTTTTACCTTACTATAACCCCAAAACACTTTGATACGAAAATCCAGTGATATTATAATAATGTCTACATCAAGTAAATAACCAAATAGCAGAACGCTTGCATCTCACGCTCCACATATATATTATAAAATCAAAAAAAAAAACGCATGGCGCTTATTGTAGATTGGATTTCCAACATGACAAGGTATGGAACCACCTTCCGAATGTGTATCTCTAGAGGCGAATACACCTGGGTTCAACAAGAACGTCTTGCAACCCGACCCACACATGACCGACCACTCATTCCGCTTGAGTGTATCGAATGTATATCACCAACGGTTGGACTCAAACCACCGTTTCCCGAATGGGCAGAATCGATAGATTTAGAAACAAAAGGAATTTCTCTAGATAGGTGATTATACACCCTAATGGGTGCGACCCACATAGCCATGCTGCCTGCCCGATTTTTGTCCTTTCCCGGTTGTTGAGGCCTGAGGCTACGATTACTTACCATTCCTTGATAGCACAATTACTTTGAATGCCACATTGTCAGATCCGTTAATCACTAGTTGTGTTTGCATAAATATTCTGGATATTATGCTAAGGGATAAATCCGTTGCAACCATATATATTCATACAGACCAACCCATTTGATCATTGGAAATACTTTGTCGGACATTCGTCCATTTACGTTCGTTCTGGGATTGAACGAAACCGAAGGCACTATTTCTATAAATAGAAAATCCCTTGCACTTTACTCCGTCTTCAATATATTCAGCATACTTGGTTCGCAACGCTTATGCCGATACGGAGTGGTTCTTCGGATAATAATCCAACCGGTCTCTCCATATTGACAACGATGGTCAAACTTCGATAGTCTGTGATTTAACTACCGAATAAAAACAAGTGTTCAATCAACATATCAAACAAATCACTGGGCCCTTTAATTAATATTTCATTAATTAAATCACTTTCCCTATTTTCTCTATCAATATTTGTTAACCAAATATTTTCAATAATCATCTTGCCTCTTATGCCATTTGGAAAACGTTTCCAAATATTAACTTCTTTTATTTTCTATATATTAGAAAATATCTTTATTTGCAATTGGAAACAATTCCAATCACTTATCTCTATCCCTTTTTGTTTACAACATTCGATTTTTATATTCACTTTACTATCGAATTCAATACGTCGATACAATGATTTCAAATTATCAAAATATCTTAAAAATATCCTAACTCCTTAAATTTCCGGAAAATTTCGCCATAACCTCCCCTGTATCGGGAGCATCGGGAAATTTCAAATAGCTTCCCGGTATCTTCCTCAATCAAAAAGAAAAAGGAACAGCCAAGTGGCTTGCCGATACGGCGCATAAAATCTCATATATGAATTAAACATGTACCTTTTTGTCGGGCACACAAATTAAAATCTTCATATACTCCATCCCATATCTGTTTAACACCTGTTCACCTGTTTCTAATTCAATTCAACTTAATCTATTTGTTTGAATTCAAATTTGAATCGTTTGAATTTGGTTCCGCTCAATATTCTTTAATTAGCCTTTTTGCCTATTTCACTTCTTTGTTTGAACATAACATGTTCAAATAAATGTTTAACTTGCTCACGACCAAATTGAATTTCAAAATTTCAATTCCAGTTCTCTTTTCTATTTCGAATATAAATTTTCAAATCGAATTTACTTATTCAAACCCCAATATCCATTCAAAATCGCCTTAACTAATTTCTATTCAATTTAGTTAATTCCATTCAATAAATCAAAATCTGGTTTCTGTTTCAAAAATCATATTCATTTACACCACTTGAATTCGCATATATTTTATAACTCAACTCTGAAATTTTTCTAAATAGGAACTTCGGATTTTTACCTGCTTAAAATACTTTTATAACATTAGATAAACCGTTATGGTTTTCAAATAGTTCTGGCGCTGTTTTTCTGAAAATTTGATTTTGACATGACTCAAAATCTATATGACGAAATCTAGATTTTTCTCCTTCATTAGAAAACTATTATCAAACCGGTCCTGACGGTTCTTGTTTCAAAGAATTCCGACTTCAATTGAGTTCTGTATACTCGATTGAAGTTCGAATCGCCAATTTACGAACTGCAGCGCTGCGGCGAGTTCGTTTTAATTATATTCCTATATATATACTTTTAAACTTCGTTTGAATGAAATTAAATTCTATTCTGATTTTATTATATTCAAACCCATAGTTTCAATTCCATTTGAATTCCATATTCAAATCCCATAGTTAATTCTATTTCGAGTTCTATTTGAAATTCTATTTTCAAAGTTTTAATTCAAGTTCTACTTTGAAATTCTACATTTGAATTTCCTTATTCAAATCCCATTTCCAATCTCCCTTTAAATTTCTATACTCAAATCTATTTTCATTCTATTAGAATTTCAAATCTCATATTAAACTTCACTTTGAATTCAAATGCCATGTTTAAATTTCTCTTGAATTCAAATTCTAGATTTATATCTCTTGAATTCCAATTCTGGATTTAAACTCCATTCTCAAATTTTGTTTGAAATTCCTATATTTAAAGTCTATTTAAATTCTCGAATATCCTAACTCCATTTGAAATTCAAATATTCAAACTCCATTTAAATTCTATTTGAAATTCTAAATGTCTCAAATTCCATTTTCTCTTATTTGAAATTCCCAATATTTCAAATTACATTTTTCTTTTATTTGAAATTCCATTTTTGAATTTCCTTTATTCCAATCCCATTTGAACTCCTTTGAATTCAAATTCTATTTCAATTCCCTTGAATTCAAATTCTATTTCAAAACTATTTGGATTTCCTATTTTGAAATCCTATTTCAATCCTACTTTGAAATCCTACTTTCAAAGTTTATTTCAAATTCTATTTTGAAATTCCATATTCAAATTTCTACTTGAATTCCTATATTCAATTTCCTGTTCAAATTCCATACTTGAATTTCTATTTCAAATCTCTATTCAAATTTCATATTTGAATTCCATTTCAAATCTCTATTCAAATTTCATATTTCAATTCTTCTTTGAAATTCTATATTTCAAATTCTATTCAATTCTTCTTTGAAATTCTATATTTCAAAGTCTGTTTCTATTTGAATTCTTATATCCAATTTCTTTAAACAAGTCTCGACTTCAATTCCTTTTGAAATCGATATTTCTATTTTTCCTTTGAAGATAGATTTCTCATTCCAATGTCACACTTGTATTTTTATTTCTGAATTATCAAATGATCATTCTTTTCTCTTCATTTTATAACCTCATTATAAAAGAACTATTTATAAACTTCGTTTATAAAGGAACTACTTGTTATATTTTCAAAAACAAGTTATATATTTTTCATTTCCATTTAAATTCAAATGCTATTTAAGAATAGAATTTTCCCTTTTGAAATCTTCAATATCCTTCCATGATATTTTAAATAAATTAACACTTAGCCCAGTGACATTTAAAACAATCAAATCACCCAATTTTCAATCATTTGATTTTTAACACATCATATAGGAATATATATATGAAATCAACCAAACAACAAACAAACAGATAATATATTTTTGAGGAATCCAGTTGGATCCCTCCAACCTGTTTTCCTGCATCCACAGATGTTAGCACATAAATAATACCCATTCTGCTTCGTGGCAGAATATCGCGGTATAGAAGGTCATCCACTAATCATAGCGTGGGGCGTATAGGGTAATCATCCGCTATGAAACTGCGGGCATCCGCTAATGAGACTGCGGGAATCCAACCAATCAATCAACCTAATATATATATAATAGCCTAAATAACTAATATATATAAAACAACCATAAAACATTCACACAAGCAACAAACAATTATTTTTAACGAAATAAAAATAATTCTAAAGGTGAGTGAGATTTACTCACTTTGATTTCTTTTGCCGAAATATCCTGTGTAAATTTCCCAAATCATTTCGGCTATGCATCGTTTTGAATAAATTAATTCTGTACCTACCATTAATATAATTCAATGGTTAAACGATTTTTAATTTAAACTAACTTATCCTATGAAATTAATTTATTCTATGTATTTTCAAACACTTAACCCTATATATATTTTCAATGCTTGTTTGAATAATTAAACCACACTTTAATTACCTTTTCCATTTTCTTTTAAATAAATTAAATTTCCAATTATATAAACTAATTCATACCTTAATCACGTTCTGAACTCCTTCCTGTCTGCAGCGAAGTCAAACCAGACCCCATTTCCCTTCACTGCGGATCTTCCCAGGCTTTACTGTCAAACCCTTCTGGTGATAGCCTATTCCCGTCATCAACTCTTCACAACAACAGACTCGAACACCCCAATCACCACAACACCGAATCCCAATTCAACCCAGATGAACTTCGAACCCCAAACATCACATCGCGACACCCCAAATCCAACTTTTGATCCACTGTGGTGACCCAAACACCACCAATTAGGACTCGCGACCCCCCCTAAATGCTCCAAGAGTATTGCTCAAACCCTAATCGTTTGTATTGACTTTGGATCGAGAACCGCTGTCGCACCAGACCCTGTTCGTCGCCCTATCCTCGGCCAACTTCTCGCGCCATTCTCCCCGAAGCTCGAGCATCAGCTCGCGATGAATCGAGTTGCGATTCGAATATGAGGGCAGCGGCCATTTTTATTTTGAGTTTCGGTTCGAATTGCAAAAGGAAAAATAATTGAGGAAAGCAAGAGGATTAAAAAGGGGAGCGACATTTTCACTTGGCTTATGAGTTGAAGAATGGACGACGCATGGAGGATCTTGGGCGATTTATAGATGCGAAGGGGACATTTTTTTCCAGCTCGAAGCAAAGAATAAGTCTGCGAGTGTAGCCTTTTAGGTCTGCGCCATTAATATGTGTTTCTTTGGTATCGACCAAAGGAGACAGAAAATTTAGCTCGAGAAAACTTAGGTCTGCGAATTTTCATATGTAGGTTGGCGGTATTTAATTGATTAGATTTTAATTAATATATTATATCGAAATATCTCGTTGTCCTTAATTCGAAATCACAGACTGTTATTCAACCGTAACGACCGACGCTCTCATATTACTGCGTTATTCTGAACTCCACGGAACTGATTATAAAATTTAATTCAATTGTATGTATAGAATAACATTATTAAATTGACGAATTAAATAGATTAAAAATATAAATTGATCTCAACCAATTAAATTTTATCGATAATGAATAATTATAATTGTTCCAATTCAATATATAAAATTTATATTGACTGAACTGTTTAACTCAACATTAAATCATTTCATTTTTGCGTATCAAGATATTTCAGTATATTCAAAGTTATATCGATAGTTCAATATAAAAAAATTGATTATATTATCAGCTCAATATTTAAAATGATATTAAATATTCAAAATAAATCGGCCAGAAAATCTGGGTCGTTACATTCTTCCCCCCTTAAAATAATTTCGTCCTCGAAATTGCTAAGGTAGAAAAAAATGGTACAAATCTATTACTTTTCAAAAATTCACTTATGTTGAAACTCAATTCCTCATATTTCAACAAATTCAATTCTACCAAAACTTTTGGTCTTCTTTATTCAATTCGAATGATCTACGATCAATCCATTTATATTCAATCTATATTTCATTAATCCTATTCAAATTGATTCTAGTTAATTGATTCATTTCAATCCATTTAACTAGCTTAAGTTAAATTCCAATTCCAGAATCCAAATCCCTGGGTTTTTCTTTTCAAATTCTTTTGAAATCCCATAAATATATACATATATTTATTTCCATCACAAATTCAAAACATTTGAATATTCAAACCAATTTGTTTTCTTTCAAACAAATTTCCATCAAAACTTTCTAAGGTAGCAATCCATCACTTAGAAATTCGAAAATGAACACTGATGATGTTGCAATCATCATCAGAATTATCTTCCAGCCACTGAAGTGAGTTCAGTGCTTTATCTATTTCAAAATCCATGATTTTCTTTCAAATCCTTTAAAACAAATCTATATTATTTTAATATACTTTGAAAAATATTTTTCAACTTCCCAGGATTTTGAATTCTCAATTCTGGTTTGAATTTAATTCTAATTCATCTCATTTGTATATTTAATTTCTATACAAATTCTACTTGGTTATAATTAACCATTCCAATTTTATAATCTCATTAATTATAATCCTAACAATTAACACATCCATATATTATAATAATTTCAGAAAATTATTCTTTCTATATCAAAATAGAATTTTGGGTAAAATTATTTTATTTACCCTCTTTAAAACAATATCGTGTTCAATCTTCTGTCCAATTATTTAGAAATTCCTATCGACGTCGTGGCGTCCCACGATTCGATCAGAATTCATAAACACCCAACAGACTAGCCAACACAATATAAAACAACTTTTATAAAAAATACAAATACGCTCTCTCGTATATATACGCTCAACTCATTCGAGGGCACTACTGACCCTATCTCTAATGAGCACAACTCCACAAAGCCTAGGTACTAACTCAACCTAAGCTCTGATACCAACTGTAAAGGCCCGCAAATCCGAGCTATCTGAGTTGACTAAATACACCACACGTCCAACCCAAATAACACAGAAATACGAACCATTAATAGAAAGAAGATAGAGGCTGTGAAATAGAAAGAAAGAAATATTAGAATAGAAGAAGAACGAAGATCACAACTCACAGCGGAACGAATAAAATATATTATATAACATAACTTTTGAAATACAAATCTGTTTGGTACATATATACATACCATCATCAGAGTACACATAACATTTGACTCAGCGGAAGTAACTCCAAATAACTAACGTTGAAGCCTCCTACTTGAAGCTCCTCCAAGTGTATCTGTAAAAGCCTGAAACACTTGACTGCCCGTACAAATTTGGGCACCCAAGAGTTTAGGGAAAACAAAACAAAACAAACTCTGGGTCAGTCATGGGACTGGTGTGAGTAAACTCCAACCACTTGTTTAACTTTCAAAACTCTTTTCAAAAGAA
This sequence comes from Allium sativum, assembly GCA_030737875.1. Lineage (NCBI taxonomy): Eukaryota > Viridiplantae > Streptophyta > Magnoliopsida > Asparagales > Amaryllidaceae > Allium > Allium sativum. The sequence continues at coordinate 48,231 of JASFAX010000178.1, read as the reverse complement.
AAGATAATAGTAAGACCATCCCACACATAAACACGGACGGTTTTTACCTTACTATAACCCCAAAACACTTTGATACGAAAATCCAGTGATATTATAATAATGTCTACATCAAGTAAATAACCAAATAGCAGAACGCTTGCATCTCACGCTCCACATATATATTATAAAATCAAAAAAAAACGCATGGCGCTTATTGGAGATTGGATTTCCAACATGACAAGGTATGGAACCACCTTCCGACTGTGTATCTCTAGAGGCGAATACACCTAGGTTCAACAAGAACGTCTTGCAACCCGACCCACACATGACCGACCACTCATTCCGCTTGAGTGTATCGAATGTATATCACCAACGGTTGGACTCAAACCACCGTTTCCCGAATGGGCAGAATCGATAGATTTAGAAACAAAAGGAATTTCTCTAGATAGGTGATTATACACCCTAATGGGTGCGACCCACATAGCCATGCTGCCTGCCCGATTTTTGTCCTTTCCCGGTTGTTGAGGCCTGAGGCTACGATTACTTACCATTCCTTGATAGCACAATTACTTTGAATGCCACATTGTCAGATCCGTTAATCACTAGTTGCGTTTGCATAAATATTCTGGATATTATGCATAGGGATAAATCCGTTGCAACCATATATATTCATACAGACCAACCCATTTGATCATTGGAAATACTTTGTCGGACATTCGTCCATTTACGTTCGTTCTGGGATTGAACGAAACCGAAGGCACTATTTCTATAAATAGAAAAGCCCTTGCACTTTACTCCGTCTTCAATATATTCAGCATACTTGGTTCGCAACGCTTATGCCGATACGGAGTGGTTCTTCGGATAATAATCCAACCGGTCTCTCCATATTGACAACGATGGTCAAACTTCGATAGTCTGTGATTTAACTACCGAATAAAAACAAGTGTTCAATCAACATATCAAACAAATCACTGGGCCCTTTAATTAATATTTCATTAATTAAATCACTTTCCCTATTTTCTCTATCAATATTTGTTAACCAAATATTTTCAATAATCATCTTGCCTCTTATGCCATTTGGAAAACGTTTCCAAATATTAACTTCTTTTATTTTCTATATATTAGAAAATATCTTTATTTGCAATTGGAAACAATTCCAATCACTTATCTCTATCCCTTTTTGTTTACAACATTCGATTTTTATATTCACTTTACTATCGAATTCAATACGTCGATACAATGATTTCAAATTATCAAAATATCTTAAAAATATCCTAACTCCTTAAATTTCCGGAAAATTTCGCCATAACCTCCCCTGTATCGGGAGCATCGGGAAATTTCAAATAGCTTCCCGGTATCTTCCTCAATCAAAAAGAAAAAGGAACAGCCAAGTGGCTTGCCGATACGGCGCATAAAATCTCATATATGAATTAAACATGTACCTTTTTGTCGGGCACACAAATTAAAATCTTCATATACTCCATCCCATATCTGTTTAACACCTGTTCACCTGTTTCTAATTCAATTCAACTTAATCTATTTGTTTGAATTCAAATTTGAATCGTTTGAATTTGGTTCCGCTCAATATTCTTTAATTAGCCTTTTTGCCTATTTCACTTCTTTGTTTGAACATAACATGTTCAAATAAATGTTTAACTTGCTCACGACCAAATTGAATTTCAAAATTTCAATTCCAGTTCTCTTTTCTATTTCGAATATAAATTTTCAAATCGAATTTACTTATTCAAACCCCAATATCCATTCGAAATCGCCTTAACTAATTTCTATTCAATTTAGTTAATTCCATTCAATAAATCAAAATCTGGTTTCTGTTTCAAAAATCATATTCATTTACACCACTTGAATTCGCATATATTTTATAACTCAACTCTGAAATTTTTCTAAATAGGAACTTCGGATTTTTACCTGCTTAAAATACTTTTATAACATTAGATAAACCGTTATGGTTTTCAAATAGTTCTGGCGCTGTTTTTCTGAAAATTTGATTTTGACATTACTCAAAATCTATATGACGAAATCTAGATTTTTCTCCTTCATTAGAAAACTATTATCAAACCAGTCCTGACGGTTCTTGTTTCAAAGAATTCCGACTTCAATTGAGTTCTGTATACTCGATTGAAGTTCGAATCGCCAATTTACGAACTGCAGCGCTGCGGCGAGTTCGTTTTAATTATATTCCTATATATATACTTTTAAACTTCGTTTGAATGAAATTAAATTCTATTCTGATTTTATTATATTCAAACCCATAGTTTCAATTCCATTTGAATTCCATATTCAAATCCCATAGTTAATTCTATTTCGAGTTCTATTTGAAATTCTATTTTCAAAGTTTTAATTCAAGTTCTACTTTGAAATTCTACATTTGAATTTCCTTATTCAAATCCCATTTCCAATCTCCCTTTAAATTTCTATACTCAAATCTATTTTCATTCTATTAGAATTTCAAATCTCATATTAAACTTCACTTTGAATTCAAATGCCATGTTTAAATTTCTCTTGAATTCAAATTCTAGATTTATATCTCTTGAATTCCAATTCTGGATTTAAACTCCATTCTCAAATTTTGTTTGAAATTCCTATATTTAAAGTCTATTTAAATTCTCGAATATCCCAACTCCATTTGAAATTCAAATATTCAAACTCCATTTAAATTCTATTAGAAATTCTAAATGTCTCAAATTCCATTTTCTCTTATTTGAAATTCCCAATATTTCAAATTACATTTTTCTTTTATTTGAAATTCCATTTTTGAATTTCCTTTATTCCAATCCCATTTGAATTCCTTTGAATTCAAATTCTATTTCAATTCCCTTGAATTCAAATTCTATTTCAAAACTATTTGGATTTCCTATTTTGAAATCCTATTTCAATCCTACTTTGAAATCCTACTTTCAAAGTTTATTTCAAATTCTATTTTGAAATTCCATATTCAAATTTCTACTTGAATTCCTATATTCAATTTCCTGTTCAAATTCCATACTTGAATTTCTATTTCAAATCTCTATTCAAATTTCATATTTGAATTCCATTCCAAATCTCTATTCAAATTTCATATTTCAATTCTTCTTTGAAATTCTATATTTCAAATTCTATTCAATTCTTCTTTGAAATTCTATATTTCAAAGTCTGTTTCTATTTGAATTCTTATATCCAATTTCTTTAAACATGTCTCGACTTCAATTCCTTTTGAAATCGATATTTCTATTTTTCCTTTGAAGATAGATTTCTCATTCCAATGTCACACTTGTATTTTTATTTCTGAATTATCAAATGATCATTCTTTTCTCTTCATTTTATAACCTCATTATAAAAGAACTATTTATAAACTTCGTTTATAAAGGAACTACTTGTTATATTTTCAAAAACAAGTTATATATTTTTCATTTCCATTTAAATTCAAATGCTATTTAAGAATAGAATTTTCCCTTTTGAAATCTTCAATATCCTTCCATGATATTTTAAATAAATTAACACTTAGCCCAGTGACATTTAAAACAATCAAATCACCCAATTTTCAATCATTTGATTTTTAACACATCATATAGGAATATATATATGAAATCAACCAAACAACAAACAAACAGATAATATATTTTTGAGGAATCCAGTTGGATCCCTCCAACCTGTTTTCCTGCATCCACAGATGTTAGCACATAAATAATACCCATTCTGCTTCGTGGCAGAATATCGCGGTATAGAAGGTCATCCACTAATCATAGCGTGGGGCGTATAGGGTAATCATCCGCTATGAAACTGCGGGCATCCGCTAATGAGACTGCGGGAATCCAACCAATCAATCAACCCAATATATATATAATAGCCTAAATAACTAATATATAAAAAACAACCATAAAACATTCACACAAGCAACAAACAATTATTTTTAACGAAATAAAAATAATTCTAAAGGTGAGTGAGATTTACTCACTTTGATTTCTTTTGCCGAAATATCCTGTGTAAATTTCCCAAATCATTTCGGCTATGCATCGTTTTGAATAAATTAATTCTGTACCTACCATTAATATAATTCAATGGTTAAACGATTTTTAATTTAAACTAACTTATCCTATGAAATTAATTTATTCTATGTATTTTCAAACACTTAACCTTATATATTTTTTCAATGCTTGTTTGAATAATTAAACCACACTTTAATTACCTTTTCCATTTTCTTTTAAATAAATTAAATTTCCAATTATATAAACTAATTCATACCTTAATCACGTTCTGAACTCCTTCCTGTCTGCAGCGAAGTCAAACCAGACCCCATTTCCCTTCACTGCGGATCTTCCCAGGCTTTACTGTCAAACCCTTCTGGTGATAGCCTATTCCCGTCATCAACTCTTCACAACAACAGACTCGAACACCCCAATCACCACAACACCGAATCCCAATTCAACCCAGATGAACTTCGAACCCCAAACATCACATCGCGACACCCCAAATCCAACTTTTGATCCACTGTGGTGACCCAAACACCACCAATTAGGACTCGCGACCCCCCCTAAATGCTCCAAGAGTATTGCTCAAACCCTAATCGTTTGTATTGACTTTGGATCGAGAACCGCTGTCGCACCAGACCCTGTTCGTCGCCCTATCCTCGGCCAACTTCTCGCGCCATTCTCCCTGAAGCTCGAGCATCAGCTCGCGATGAATCGAGTTGCGATTCGAATATGAGGGCAGCGGCCATTTTTATTTTGAGTTTCGGTTCGAATTGCAAAAGGAAAAATAATTGAGGAAAGCAAGAGGATTAAAAAGGGGAGCGACATTTTCACTTGGCTTATGAGTTGAAGAATGGACGACGCATGGAGGATCTTGGGCGATTTATAGATGCGAAGGGGACATTTTTTTCCAGCTCGAAGCAAAGAATAAGTCTGCGAGTGTAGCCTTTTAGGTCTGCGCCATTAATATGTGTTTCTTTGGTATCGACCAAAGGAGACAGAAAATTTAGCTCAAGAAAACTTAGGTCTGCGAATTTTCATATGTAGGTTGGCGGTATTTAATTGATTAGATTTTAATTAATATATTATATCGAAATATCTCGTTGTCCTTAATTCGAAATCACAGACTGTTATTCAACCGTAACGACCGACGCTCTCATATTACTGCGTTATTCTGAACTCCACGGAACTGATTATAAAATTTAATTCAATTGTATGTATAGAATAACATTATTAAATTGACGAATTAAATAGATTAAAAATATAAATTGATCTCAACCAATTAAATTTTATCGATAATGAATAATTATAATTGTTCCAATTCAATATATAAAATTTATATTGATTGAACTGTTTAACTCAACATTAAATCATTTCATTTTTGCGTATCAAGATATTTCAGTATATTCAAAGTTATATCGATAGTTCAATATAAAAAAATTGATTATATTATCAGCTCAATATTTAAAATGATATTAAATATTCAAAATAAATCGGCCAGAAAATCTGGGTCGTTACAGATATATATAGTATTTTTATTTCACTGTGTTGTAAGTGTTGTACTGGTAAGTGTATGTTATACAGTTAGATTTTTGTATTCAAAAGTTATGATATATTATATTTTGTTCTGCTGCGATGTGAGATTCTGTGTTGTTATTTCTGTTCTTCTTCTACGTTTTTCTTCTAAAACAAGGATTCATATTTTCGTGATATTTGGGTTGGATGTATGATGTATGTAGCCAACTTTGATATTACGGATTTGCAGGCCATTACAGTTGGTATCATAGCTTAGGTTGAGCGAATACCTAGGCTTTGGTGGAATTGTGCTCATTAGAGATAGGGTCAGTAGTACCCTAGAATGAGTTGAGTGTATATATACGAGAGCGTGTATTTGTTAATTGATATAAAAATTATTTTATATTGTGTTGGCTAGTCTGTTGAGTGGTTTATGAATTCTGATCGAATCATGGGACGCCATGACGTCGATAAGAGTTTGTAAATACTTGAATAGAAGATTGAACATGATATTGTTTTCAAGTGGGTAAATGAAATAGTTTTACGCAAGAATTCTATTTTTGATAGATAAAGAATAATTTTCTGAAATTATTATATTTGGATGTGTTGATTGTTAGGATTATAATCAAATAAGATTATAAAATTTTGAATGGTTATAGATAACCAAATATAACTTGTATATGAATAAGATATACAATTGAGATGAATTGAAATTAAATTCAAACCAGAATTTGGAATTTAAATCCTGCGAAGTCGGAAAATATTTTCTAAAGTATATTCGAATAATATAGCTTTGTTTTAAAAGGATATTCGAATAAAAACCATTTTTAGATGGATTTTGAAATTGATAAAGCACTGAACTCACTTCAGTGGCTGGAAAATAATTCTGACGATGATTGCGACATCATCAGTGTTCATTTTCGAGTTTCTAAGTGATGGATTGCTACCTTAGAAAAGTTTTTAATGGAATTTTTTTTGAAAGAAAACAAGTTTAGTTGGAAAATTCAAATGTTTTGATTTGAAAAGATTATAAATATATGTATATATTTTAGTGATTTCAGAAGGATTTGAAATGAAGACCCGAGGATTTGGATTCTGGAATTGAAATTTACATTAAGCTAGTTAAATAGATTTAAGTGGATGAATTGACTAGAATCAATTTGAATATATTTAAATGGAATTAGAATTGGTGATAAATCATTCAGAATAAATGAATGTGAGTATATATGAGGTGTAATATAAACGAGAACCAAAAGTTTTGGTCGGACTGAATTTGTTGAAATATGAAGAGTTGAATTTCAACATAAGTGGGTTTTTGAAAAGTTAATGGGGTTATACCATTTTTCCTACCTTAGTAATTTCAGGGACGAAATTCTTTTAAGGGGGGAAGAATGTAACGACCCGGATTTCTGGTCGATTTATTTTAAATATTAAATATGGTTTTAAATATTGAGTTGATAATATAAATGAATTTTTATATTAAGTTATCGATTTAATAATCGATTTCGATTTAATATCGAATATATTACATTATCGTAATACGAAAAATAATTCAATTCGAGATTTAAAACTGAATTGAAAACAGTTCAGATAATCAATATAAACTTCTGTTTGAATTAGAATAATAATAATAACTTATTATCGAAGAATTAATTGTTTTGAATTTAATTTATATCGATTTAAATTAATATCTTCTCGAGATGATCGAATAAGGCTTTGAAACCTGTCCTATTGGGTTCAGAATGATGGTTTAACCCTAAAAATGTCAGTTGTTGGGTTCAGAAAGGAGTTCGGGGTCACGGGGTAGTTTAAAATTGAATAAACACCGTATCATATAAAACATACCTAGTAAACACCCACCTTTAATTCTTTAGTGCTGAAGTATCCACGTTTATAACTAACGCGTTCACTTCCCCTCCTTCTATTCCATCTTTGTTCTTCTATAAAATGAACGCTCCTCCTTTCATTCGAGAGAGAACAAAATGGCCACGATATTAATTTCCGTACAACCTAAAATCAAATGGTCTGTGCTCCTTATCCTCTCCTCATTTCAGTCACAAAATCAAAGCTGCCCTTTCAAAGTTAAATTCTTCCACTCTCAGTATCACGAAATAAAAATCCATGCCTTCGACCGGAATAGAAAGGGATCGAATCAAAATCATTTTTGTTAAATAAAATGAAAAGATGGACATCGAGACCGAAATGGGTAATATCGGAGTACCATAAAGTTCGAACCGAGCTCAATCGATTTCTAGAACAGGAAGTTCACAACAACAAAGAAGATCGAGATTTTGATTTTGGGTTTTTACGAGTTCAACTTGAGGGTGCTTGGGTTCATCGGTCGATGGTGTTAAGTAACCGTTGCAAGTGTAAATTAGGGCTGGAGTTCGAACAAGAGGTATTTGGGCAGTCCGATTGTCAATTTGGGGTCGCGACTTGTATCGAGATACTGTTGTTGACGATGTAAGCTATGAAGGATCTTCATGCAGCTTGAGATGACCGATGTCGTGACACTAACAAAGGTGAGATCGAGATGGTCTGAATGTTTTAGGTACTGTTTTGAGGTTTATGGTTACTGTAGCTTGTGAAAATTGGAGATGAGGAGATGATGTTGGGTGCGTGGTCTGTCGATAGCCGAGTTCTGAAGGTTCGGTTGTGTATTTGCAACATTAAGGAGAGCAGTTTGATTAAAATGGCAACTAAGGTACAATTAAATTTTTATTTAACCTGTTAATGATTGTTTAAATTCATTTTCAATTGTTATGCTTATATAACTATCATACGTGATCAGATTTTAACAAAACGAATGATAGTGGGTTCGTTAGGACGTAGGCTGTACCTTCGAAGTGATTTGGAAATTTTAGAGCTGACTAGAATCGGCATTAGAGTTTTAATTTAAATCGAACATAGTTCGATTTAAGTTAAAAATCATATCCGATTTGGAATAAAATCACGGTGAGTAAATCTCACTCAAATTTTATTTAGAATTAATTTTATCAATTAAAAATAATTGTTTGTTGGATGTTTGCATGCCTTAAAATATTATTGTGGTTATTATAAATATATAAATATTAGTTATTTAGGCTTGGTGTTTGTGGTTATTACATACATACATACACACATATATATATATATATATATATATATATATATATATATATGGTGGTTGGATTCCCGCAGTATCATTAGCGGATGTCGGCAGTATCATTAGCGGATGTCGGCAGTATCATTAGCGGATGATTTCCCTATGCGCCCCACAATATATATAGTGGATGACCTTCATACCGCGATATCCTGCCTCGAAGTAGGATGGGTATTATTTATGTTGGCTAACGTCTATGGATGCAGGAAAATAGGTTGGAGGAATCCAACTTGATTCCTCAAAAATATTATTGTTTGTTTGTTATCACATATATTGTTATATATGATGTGTTTGAAAACCTATGGTTGATAAATTGGGTGTTTTGAATTTGTTGAATGTCACTGGCTCCAAAATGTTGATATATAAAAATATCATGGAGAGGATATTTCAGATTTTAAATGGAAAATCTATTTTTCTAAAAATAGAATTCGAATTTCAACGGGGCTAAAGATATTAACTTGTTTTGAATAAATAAAACAAGTATTGAATTTATAAACGATGTTTATAAATTAAATAATATAGGAATTGAAGTAAATTTATAAATGGTATTTACAAATAAAATGGAATGATTTTCATTGGATAATAAGGGAATTGAAGTAAATTTATAAACTATGTTTATAAATGAAGTGGAAAAATTATCATTTGATAAATTGAATATTTAAATTCAAATGTGAATTTAAAAATAGAAATGGGGAATCATTTTAAAGAACTAAACGATGAAATTTATTCTGATGTTCAAAATATAAACTGAACTAGAATAAATCCGTAAGGATTTATGTTTTGAATTCGATTAGTTCAGAATATAAAATGAACTTGAATAAATCCGTAAGGATTTATGTTTTGAATTCGATTAGTTCTAATTTATTTAAATAAGATATGTCTAGAAAAATATTAGGATTATATTAAATAGAAGTTTAAATTTAAATATGGAAATAGATTCTATATTTATATATGAAAGGTATAAAAATAAAATATTCCAAAATAAGATTTTGGTTTTAAGTAGATTTCAAAGTGGAACTTGTTTAAATATATGTAACAAGAAAATTTATAAACAGTGTTATAAATATGATGAATTAATTATCAAGAGATAATTTGAAATATTAAGTTCAAGTATGAATTTAAAAGTATAATTTGAAATCATTTCAGAAAAAGGGAATGATAGTATAAAAATTGGGTTTCAAATAGGTATTTGAAAGGAAAGCTTGTTTTAAATTTTTAAAACAAGAAAATTAATTTATAAACAATGTTTATAAAAATAAGGAAATAAATTGTCATTGGATAATCTAGAAGTTTAGATTTAAAGTATGAATTGAAAGGTGAATTGGAAAACGGTTTGAAATAGAACGATAAATTTTATTTCGGGCTTCGGAATATAAATTGAAGTAAGAAAATGCAAAGGGTTTATAATCAGAATTCGATTATATCAAATTTTATAAAGTAATTTATTTCTAAAGGAATTGGGATCTTAAAATAGATAGAGCTGTAAATAAATTTACAACTGAGTTATGAAAATCGACGATTTAGAAAAATCGAAATGTTTAACTTAGATTTTGAAAGCTGATCATATATATTAAAATATATTAGAATAGAGTTGGAATTTATGTTTAAATGAAGTTTAAAACATTTATATATTAAATATAATTAAAATGAACTCGCCGCAGCCCGGTAGTTCGTAAGTTGGCGTTCCGAACTTCAATTGAGTATATAGAACTCAAATTAATTTGGAATTCTTTGAAACAAGAATCGTCAGGACCGGTTGAATAATAGTTTTCTAATGGAAGAGAAAAACCAGGATTTCTTCGTATAGATTTTGAGTTATGTCAAAATCAAATTTTCAAAACAGCAGCGCCAAAATCGTTTAAAAACCATAATGGTTTTTATATATAAATATAAGGATTTTTAAGCAAATAAAAATCCGAATTTCCATTAGAAAAATCCAGACTTGAGTTGTAAAATAAATACGAACTCAAGTGATGAAATGGAATGAATTTTGGAACAAAAATCATATTTTTAATTTATTGAATAGAACTAACTAATTTGAATAATAATTAGTTAATCAAAATTTGATAAGAAATTGGGCTTTGAATAAGTAAAGGTGATTTGAGAAGTTTCATCCGAAATCGAAAAGGAAACCTGAGTTGGAAATGAAATTCGACTTGTTTGTAAGCGAATAAAAATATATACGAAAATGATATGTTCAAATAAAAGTGAAATGGGCAAATTAGCTAATTAAAGAATGAATTAGCAAATTGAGTTAAAATGACCAGATTGAGTTGGGATAAATGGGAAACAGGTGAACATATATTAAGCAGGTTTGGAATGAAGTGCACGAAGTTATAATTTAAGTGCCCGACAAAAAGGTACATGTTTAAATTCCATATGAGGTTTTATGCGCCAAATCTACAAGCCACTTAGCTTTTTGATTTTCTTTTTGAATAGAAAGGGCCTAGAGAGGCGAGTTGAGGTTTGAACTATTTGCTGGTACAAAGGAGGTTATGGTGAATTTTTACGGAAATTTAAGGGGTTAGAATATTGTTAAGAAAATTTGATAATTAGAAATCAATGTATCGATATATATAGAATTCGATAAGGAAACAAACTTAAAAATAGGATATTATAAACAAAAAGGAAATCTAGAAATTTGATTTGTTAAAAATAGAAAGAGAAGCTTATACGTGTTTTAGAAATGGAAAATTGATTTAATATGGTGTCGGTTATTCGAGTTAGCGGTCTTGTCTGTTTTGAAGTTAATAATATTTTCAATCAAGGTCGGAGAGGTAATTATACCCTAAATTGATTGATTTCATTATTAACCGAAAAATAACTAGATTCAGTCTCGAAGAGAAATGTTTAAAGAGATTTAGTCGAATGCAGTATTTTGGGTTGTTGTGACGATGTTTTACATAACACTCGTTTTGACCCAAGTAAGTGGAAATTTGGAAATATAATAATAAATATTTCCTGAGTATTGAAATAGATGAATGGTCAGGAAAGAGATAAGTAAAGTGGAATGTTTCCAATTATAAATAAGAAGGTATGTTCTAAGTATAGAAAATAAAAGAAGACGATATATGGAAATGTTTTCCAAATAACGTAAGAGGCCAAGAAGATGATTATTGAAAATATCGAGTTAACTGATATTGAGAAGGAAATGGAGAAGTGTTTTAATTAATGAAATATTAATTAAAAGGCCCAGTGGTTTGTTTGATACTTTGAATGAATGTTTGTTTTTCTTCGATAGTTAAATAACCGACTATCAAAGTGTTTGCCAATATCATTGTCAACATGGAGAGACCGGTTGGATTATTATCCGAGAACCACTCCGTATTGCCAGTAGCGTTGAGAATCAGATTATATGAAGATAATCGAAGACGGAGTAAAGTGCAAGGGCTTTTTCTATTAATGGAAATTGTGCCTTCGATTTCGTTCAATCCCAGAACGAACGTATATGGACAAATGTCTGACAAAGTATTTCCAATGATCGAATATGTTGGTCTGTATAAATATATATGGTGGCAACAAATTTATTCTCTTAGCATAATATCCAGAATATATTTGTGTAAATCAATTAGTGATTAACGGATCTGACAATGTGACATTCAAATTGATTGTGTTATCAATGAATGATAAGTAAGCGTAGCCTCAGGCCTTAACAACAGGGAAATGACAAAAATCGGGCAGGCAGCACGGCTATGTGGGTAGCTCCCATTAGGGTGTATTATCACCTATCTAGAGAAATTCATTTAATTGCTTATTCTATTCGATGCTGTCCCATTCGGGAAAATGGTTGCTGATCCCAACCGTTGGTGATATACATTCGATATACTCAAGCGAAATGAGTGATCGGTCATGTGTGGCCGGGTTACAAGATGTTCTGGTTGAACCTAGTGTATTCTCCTCTAGAGGTACACTATCGGAAGGTTGTTTCATACCTTGTCATAGTTGGAAATGCATTACACGATAAGTGCTTGCGGTTTTGATTGTATATTATATATGTGGAATGTGAGATGCAAACGTTCCACTAGATTGTTATTTATTTGATTTAGACATTATTATAATATCAAAAGAGTTTTTATATAAAGATCATCGTTTATTTCAAAAGGATTTGAAAGTTAAATCAAGTGTTTGGGATTCTCATAAGGGAAAAACCTGTTCCGTGTTATACGGCGTGTTCCTATGAGATATCGTTTAGTTTCTCAAAACAATTTTAAATCGTTTACTCATACCAGTCCCATGACTGACCCGGGGTTTTTTTTGTTTTGTTTTACCTAAACTCTTGGGTGCCCATATTTGTACGGGCAGTCAAGTAGTTCAGGATTTTACAGATTTACCTAAAGGAGCTTGGAGCAGGAGGCTTCAGTGTTAGATATATATAGTATTTTTATTCCACTGTGTTGTAAGTGATGTACTCTGATAAGTGTATGGTATATAGTTAGTTTTTGTATTCAAAAATTATGATGTATCATATTTTGTTCTGCTGCGATTTGAGATTCTGTGTTGTTATTTCTGTTCTTCTTCTACCCTTTTCTTCTAAAAAAAATTGATTCCTATTTTCGTGATATTTGGGTTGGATGTATGATGTATGTAGTCAACTCTGATATTACAGATTTGCGGGCTATCACAGGCGATGTGTAAAATTATCGACCCAATCGATATCATAAAAATAGGCGAGCATAAACAAGTCGTCCGACTTGTATATGGATGTGTTAACTTATTTTTAAATATCCAATAACTATTTTATTTGTCGCCATTATAAGCTAAAAATAATATTTTTACTTAACTAAATCTTACTAACACTTTTTAGAAAATTTCGACAGCATAACAGCACGATACAAGAAACGGGATAAGGTCTAGCCTTATCCCCAGTCTCACAATGGCCCGCGCCATACACAAACCAAATTCAAGTAATTATATTATATTACTTTCAATTTCACAACCATAATCAAATCACGTAGAACAACCAAATAAATAAATACTCAATTCCCCAATGCCATTTACGGTCCCATAAGTGGCTATTCGCGGAGTATGAAGTCCGTGTGCTAATGTCCATGCATCGCTTTCAATTTATGTGATTGTGCGAATTCGAGTGTTGAACTCCATGTAATTATATTCTACTATATAATGAATTTAGAGTGAGAAGTTCTCACCTTTGGGTTCCACTCCGTCAATCTTTAGAGGACGATGGTTTGGATTTACCCGACATTCCAACTCCATCTTTCCACGCTGTTCATAAATTAAAATCACATTTTTATTTCACTGCTACATAGATAAAAATCACATTTTTATCACTTCGCCATATTTATAAAAATCAAATTTTTATAGCACTAAAAATCGAATTTTTATATAACTAAAAATCGAATCTTTTCTATCATAAAAATATAATTTTTTTCAAATTAAAAATCTAACCATTTCATGAATTAAAAATCATAGCTTTATGTATTTAAAAATCCTATCTTTTATATTTTAAAAATCACTTCTTTTGCATTTTAAAAATCACTTCTTTTTCAAGGTAAAAATCAAAGCTTTTACGAAGTAAAAATCAAAGCTTTCCTATTTTAAAGATCATACCTTTATATATACAAATCCTATTTCTCATATATAGAAAAATCTTTTCTTTTTATTTATAAAAATATAAACTTTCCTACTCTTAAAATATAAACTTTCCTATTATAAAAAAATAAACTTTCCTATTATAAAAACATAAACTTTCCTATTATAAAAATATAAACTTTACATATTTTTATAAATCAGTTCATACAATAAAAATCGAATTTCTATTTACGCTACTTCATTATAAAAATTGAATCTTTATCATATTAAAAATCTCTTATCTGTATTTATAAAAATAAAACCTTTCTACATAAGAAAATCAAACCTTTCTACATAAGAAAATCAAATTTTTCTACATAAGAAAATCAAATTTTTACATATGAAAATTCAGTTTTTAACCAACGTATATTTTTAAAACAACGATTTAAACAACGTAAATTTTATATTAAAAATTCACCTTGCTCTTCTTGCAAAAATCGAGTCTTTGAGGGGGGAGGGGGTCCATTGTTCGCGCTGAGGTGGCGCTGGTCGTGGGTGGAGGTGTAGAGGGGTCCGACGGTGGGGGATGGCGCCAGCTGGCGGTTTTGGGCAAGGTAGGGCTCGGGGGTCACGGGTTGATCGGAGAAGGGAGGGGAGGGAGTTGGGGTCGCGGCGACGTTCAGGGGGGTCGAGGTTGAGGGCGCCGACCATGGCAAGCTCGACGGCGGTGGCGGCGGGTTTCCCGTGGGGGCGACGGGTCTAGAGCCTCGCGTTTTTTTCTTTTTTTTCTTTGTTCCGATCGGGGAAAGGTAAGGGAGTTGGGGGTTAAGGGAAAAGAGGATTGACTTTTTTATTTTTAATTATTTATTTATTTCTCAAAAAGTAACTTTTTGTTTTGAACTCCAAATCGATCCCACCGACTGTCACCACTAGCTAATTACCCCTATTCCGAACACAATGGGATATGTCCCGCAAGCCAATTCGACCATTACGATCAGTTTTCGTTAAATTTGACATATAAATTAATATAATAGTCAAACTTGATTTTAACGCACATTTTAATTTACCGGAGCCACATACTGACTCCGAAAATTCTAGAAAAAATGATTTCTAGCTTCGTATTGACGATACGGTCCTAAAAAAAGTAATTTCATCGAATTTGAAGACCATTTAAAAAATGGCTATTTTCTGGTCGATCCAAATTGACTAAAACAGACAAAACATGTTTTCCTTTGCCAGGCTCACATATTAATTCCAAAAATTATGAATTTTGGAATCTAGCAATAATTTGACATTCTGAATCCAAAAAAAGTAGTTTCATCGAAAACGGAGGTCGTTTGCAAAATGGCTATTTTTAAGGGCCTTATATATATTATAAATATAAATAATATATAAATTCCATAACGATTATTTTAAATTTTGATTTAGCCATAACTTACGATTTCTAAAGTGAAATCTCGGTTTCTTACATCCCTTAGAAAGATATGACTAACTAGATTCAAATATTTCTTGTTTTGTCCAATTCTGACTTATATTGAATTCTGTATATTCGTTTGAAAATAGAAATCGAATTTTCAAACTGCCGCGCCATTTCAGGCTCGTTTTATAATTAAAATAAATTTATTCGTTCTAGCTTCGTTTAAAATAAATTTTTCGTCGTTATTATTTAAAATAATTCATTCTAAATAATCAAAATCCAATAAAATCGCGAAAATGAAAAATTTAAATTGGCTCATATTTTCTGGGTTGTTACAATCTCCCCCACTTAAAATCTTTTCGTCCTCGAAAAGGAACGGAGCTGAAAGTTTTTTTACTGATCAACTCAACTTTCATTATTTTAATTATGGCATAAGTTCTTCAACTTTTCAGTTTCTAAAAACTTTTCAAATTTTTCAAAAATTTGGCTAACACCCTAAATTTTCGAAAAAATTCGCCATAACCTCCTTGGTACGGGAGCACTGGGAAAATCCCCAAACCGCCACACAGGCCTCTCCAATCAAAAAGAAAAAGAAACAGCCAATCAGCTTATAAAATCATCAAACCCCCAAGAAATACAATAAACATGTACCTATTTGTCGGGAAAACAATTTTTATTCCTCTGCTCTAGCCTTCTTGCTATGACATTTTCAATGTATGCACATGTACATATATGCAAATGCGATATATTTCAATTCAGTTCAATTTTTGCCTCAATTTGGCTTAGTTTACCTTTCATGTACATATCAGTTTCAACAATTCTATTAGTTAAACTAATAAACAAACAACACAACCATCAATCAATTAGTTGGTTAACGTTTCAAATTCATAATTTTAATACACAAAAATCAATTTTTGATGCCAAGTCACAACAATAAGCCCTATCTAGTTTTGGTTCTCACACCAGTCTAATGGAAATATATAGATATCCTACTTTCGAAACTCGAATATAAACAATGATGATGGCATGCCATTATCAGAATCATGTCCGGGCGACTAGAGTATGATTCTATATCTATCTAGTATATTTGGGACTTCATATACACGCTAGCTAGGCGTATATGCAAAATCTTCATGTACTAGATTGTCCAAATCAATCTAAAATAAATATTCAAATACATATAATTAGATTAAATTTTCAAAACAAAATTTGTTTTCATTTTTATTTTAAAAATAACACTCTTCCGGCTCATTCTAGGATACTACTGATCCCATCTCTAACGAGCCATTCTTATTGGATATTACTAATCCAATCTCTGAAAAATTCTTTCGTTCGGTTCTTATATGTCTTGTTCTCGAGCTTTGTAAACCAAAGCTCTGATACCAAATGTAACGACACGGAATTCGCCCGGACCTAATCGGTCGCTAAACCGACCAAGACCGTTCAAAACTGGGATTGTAATGAGAACACGACAAATCAGAACAAAAACAGAAGAACATTTCATTACTTATTCAAACAATTTATACCAGAGTACAAGAATATACAGAGTACGAATAAATATTATACACTAGAAAAATATCAGAGATTCAAATTACAATGCAGCGGAAAAATAATACAAAACACAACTGAAACAAATATACGGATACAGAGCTTTCCGAATATCATCCCAGTTGTAAATCAGGATCCTGTGAATATAAATCTGCAAACCAAACTACCGGCTGCCCATGTGGAAAATAAGGGCACCCAGAGTTTAGGTTAAAACAATAAACCTCAGGTCAGTCATGTGACTGGTGTGAGAACTAAAAAAGTTATAAATCTTTATTTTAAAGTTAGGTAAATCAAGGGACCACGTCGTATAACATGGAACGGGTTTCCTCTCAAGAATACCAGTGCATATAACAAACAGCGCAATGCTAAATAAAGAAAAATGAAGCTATTATAAGACCCAGGTCCCATCACACAATGCAATGCAAGATGGAGGATAGGGTTTTACCTTATAATAGCCAGCAAAATTTAATCTTTTATTATTACTATAAGTGAAGAAACCAACATCAAATATAAATGTATCATTCATAGGCGGCATGGGTACCATATATCATGTCGCCAATACTAGGCTCTGCGATCAAAACCCCAAAATCACGTATTGGAAGTTGGATTTCCGTCTGTGAACCTAGGCAAGGGATCGTCCTGACCGCTTCGAGACGCTCTAGCCCGAGTCTCAGGAACAGCCGCAACTGCCCCTTGGATCGTTAGGGGCGGACCACTTGATGTGGATTAAAATGCCTGAACACTGCGTTTCCCCGCCCTATGGGGCATAAACTGGTCATATCCGACCAAACCATCAGCCTCAGAACGACCGATATAACCGTGGCGCCCAGCTATCCATCATTAACATAAGTAAAATGCCAGGGCGTGTAAAACCACTAACACCACTCCTAGCTAGAAGGAAGTGCATGTCCTCCCTGAAGTCCTCTCCCGTTTCTGGTTCACATCGGAGTGTGAGGCTCGCGAATTAACGCCATGTAACAACCCTGAATTTTGGGGTAAATTTAAAAATTTATTCTAAGTAATTTTAATGGGTTTTGATATTTAAAATAATTTATTTTGAATAATAACGACCAAAATTCTATTTTAATCGAAGTTAAAATGAATAAATTTAATTTAATTATAAAAGGAGTTAGAAATAGCGCGGTAGTTTGAAAAGTCAAACTTAAATTTTGACTGACCATACAGGATGCAAAATTTAACGGATTTTAGTGAAACCAAAAATATTAGAATCTATTTAAAAATATCTTTCCAACAAATCCGAAAAATCGAAATTTCATAGCGGGAATCAAAAGTTATGCCCAGTTTAAAATTTAGAAAGGTCGCTATGAAATATATAAAGGTCAAAAATGCTACTTTTTGCATACGAAGGAATTTGGACTCGAAACCACTTCCATTAAGTTCAGAATGACGTTTCTGCATTGAAAATCAGTAAACACTTATATATTTTGAGTTTCGAAAATTATTTGTTTAAAAATGTATTTTTAATATTTAATATATACGCCTTGAAAATAGTTATTTTTCAAACGACCTCTGTTTTCGACGAAACCACTTTTGTTGGAACCGGAATGTCGAATTATTGCTAAGTTTAATTTTCCAGAATTTTTCGAATTAATATGTGAGCATGGCAAAAGAAAATGTGTTTTGTCCATTTTAGTCAAATCGGATCGACCACAAATTGACCATTTTTCAAACGGTCTCAGAATTTGATGAAATTAGTCTTGTTAGGACCGTATCGTCAAAACATAACTAGAAACAATTTTTCTGTAATTTTTAGAGTCCGTATGTGACCCCGGTAAATTTAAATGTACGATCAAATTAAATAATTAAATGATTTATAATTAAAATTAAAGAAAAACATATAGTAACAGCCGAATTTGCTTACGAAACATGTTCCATTGTGTCCGGAACGGGGATATTTGGCTAGGGGCGACATTCGTTGGGTTGGATTCAGTGTTAGTATCAACGAACAAACATTTTCTTGAATTAATAAATAAATAGTATAAAATACAGTATAAATACAGCCCCTTTACTGTGGAATACGCTCAACCTTAATTCCCATACACCAGCCGCCATCTACCTTCATGAATGGCCACAAAGCTCCCAAACTAAATCGAAAATTTCTTCCAATCTACTCTATCGTGTTCGAAACAACAAAAGGGAAAACGTTAAGCTCCTTAAGATCTACAAAACTGACGGTTGTGATCGAGAATCGTGTGACAAGATGGCCAAAATTGGCCTGAGAACCACCGTCATTTGGAAGGGATTTGGGGACGCCAGGGGGGTGCGAGTGGAGCTGGCTTTTGGTCGATGAAGGAGGGTGCCTCGAGCTTCGGGATGGACGTGTCTGATCGAGGTTCAGCACCTCGGTTTGCGTGCGATGGGAGGAGGAAGGGAACGATGAAATGGGTTTAAGGGAGGCGGCGGTTACTGATAGAAGAAGAAGGAGATAAGGGTAATTAAAAACTAATTATTTAATTAACTTGGTAATTAAATTATTCAAATGGTTAAATAGCAATATCTTTGTCGTATCAAATCAGAAATTAACGAAACAAGTTGCGTTGTTATCGTATTGAAGAACACTACAACATGGAACAGACTAGTTCTGAAAAGGCGTAGATGAAATTTTGACCAAAATTCAGATCTGATCTATTCTGAATAAAAGCTCGGTGAGATTTCTATTTAAAAATTCAAATTGTTTGTTTCAAATGTGAAAATTATATTTATGTCATATCCATGATGGTATATATAATTACTGAAATGTTGATTTGTTCTGTGATGATGATTGTTGAGTTTAATTGTTGTTTGATGGAAATATCATGTTTTGGTTGGACCAGTATTGTTAACTTAGGAATATCATTTCTAGTGTTTTGTCGAAATAGAATTATCAACAAACAAGATAATCATTTTTGATTAGTTATATTAACAATAAATTAAAAAAAATTGTTAGACAATGTACATGTGAATAAAATATTCATTTTTGTTTAAACCGTGATTGTTTTGACAAATAAAATTCCTTTTATTTGTCATATTAAAATATAGAAATTGTTTTGACAAATAAAATTCCTTTTATTTGTCATATTAAAATATAGAAATTGTTTTGACAAATAAAATTCCTTTTATTTGTCATATTAAAATATAGAAATTGTTTTGACAAATAAAATTCTTTTTATTTGTCACATTAGAGTATAGAAGTTAATTTACAAATAAAATCCCTTTTATTTGCTATTGAAATGCATAGGAAATCTTGACATAAAATATTCTTTTATATGACATTGAAATACATAGAGAGAATGTTTAAATATAAAATATTCTTTTATATGTCATTAGAATGTATAGAAAAGTATAAACAAATAAAAGGATTCTTTTATTTGTTGTTAGAACACGTAGAAAAGTGTTAAACAATAAAATACCATTTTTTATATATCATGATTAAAACTAGAATTAGATGCAAAATAGAAATATTCTTTTTATGTGCTATGTTAAAATAGATCCATATGAAAATTAGAATATTATTCTTTTATTTGATTTGTATATAAATTACAATAACAATGTTTATATGTTATGTTATACATTAAGATTTGTATACGAATCAATATGGACATTTTGTTAGAAATGTTATATGTTGATTAGAATTATCACCTTTGTTAGAAGTGTTATATTAGATTAAAACACCATTTTTGTTTAGAATATGTTATGTAATTAAACATGACATTTTGTTAAGATTATGTTAGGAAAATTAAAATAACATTTCTGTTAGAAATAAAATGTTAGAACAAAAAAATATAAAAATAAACCATTTATGTTATGATGATGTCACTTTTTATTTTATTAGAATTGATAAGAAAGAAATGTCACTTTTTATTTTATTAGAAACAACGATGCAAAATAGTCACTTTGTTAGAATTGATTCAACATAAAAATATTCTTGTTATGTTAATATGAAGTGTTAGAAATGATGTAACATAAAAATATTATTTTTATGTTAATATGAATGGTTAGAATGCGGGGATTGTTAAAAGGACTCCACGTTTGGTTAAGGGGAGTAAAATTTTAAGGGGACTCCAGCTTAAAATTTTTTATTAAGTGGGGTTTAGATTATTTTAAAAGAAAAGGAAAAAGAGACCTAAATGCCCTCGCTTTTCACTTAATTAAGTTATGTTAATACCAAAAGTACTAAATTCAACGCAAAGTTCAAAAGCGTGCTTTCAGAAATTAAAAAAACAAATACAAAAAAAGCTCATTGACAAAATAAACAACAATATAAAATACGCAGCACGTTAGATCAAAATTTTCGTTTCCGCATTTAATTTAAATTGATTATATCAATTCCAATATGAAATTACCATTAATTACCTGATTCAATGCCTTCCAATCTCCCATAAAACTTTCTTGTGCCTCCGTTACATTAATTATATCAATGCTTTATTTTTACATGTAGTGTTAACTTGTAAGTATTAATTAAGATTTAGGTTTTATGATTTTTATTAATGAGGATGATAAGGGTTAATATCGGAATTTTAATTAATATGTTTAGGGGGAGGCTTATTTATTTTGTACCCCCCATAACAATTATACATAAAATTAAAATTGATCCCCCCTTAACCAAATGTGGAGTCCCTTTAACAATCCCCTAGAATGGTTAAACATTAAGAATATTCTTTTCATTGTTTACATGTAATGTTATAAAAGTTTCATATGTTGAAAACACTATTTTCAACGTGCTTATAAAGAAAGGAAAGAAAATTTGTTAGAAAAGGACAAGTATGTTAAAACATTATTTTTAACATTGCTAGAAGAACATGTTAGAAAATATAAAAGGTTAAAAACCATATTCTTAACATGATAGAAAATACATGTTAGAAAATATTTATATGTGAAAAACATTAATTTTAACATGTTGAAAAGAGGAAAAGGAAACACATATAAAAATATGTGAGTACATTAACTTATTCTTTTAATGTAAATATAACTTAGGAAAATAAACGGTCTTTTGTTTGTGTTCTCTAACACAAATATAACATAGAAAATAAAATTCCCTTTTTATTCGCATTCCACAATGCAAATGTGACATGGAAATAAAAGTGCATCTTTTTATTTGTGTCTTCCAATGTAAATTTGAAGGAATTAAAGAATTTACATTTTTCAGTGTAAAAAAAGGGGAATTAAAGAAATTACATTTTTCAATGTAAACAAAAGGAATTAAAGAATTTACATTTTTCAATGTAAATAAAGGAAATAAAGGAATTTACATTTTTATATGTAAATAAAAAGGTTTGATAGGAATGCACATTTTATATAAGATAAAAGAATGATTAGAAATATACATTTTCCAATGTAAGTAGGATATGAAATAAAAGTTACATTTTCAATATAATAAAATATTGAAATAAAGTTTACATTTTTTTATGTAAATAAGATTAAAAAAAATTGAAAGTTACATTTTTAATGTATAAAGAAAAGTATTTATTTTAATGTGAATAAGAGAAGGAGAACTTTACGTTTTCATGTAAATAGAACTTAAAGAAGAAGATTTACATTTTAATCAATTGAATTTTTATTAAAAAGGACAACGGTATGAAATTTACGTATTCATGTAAAAGAATTTCAGTAAAGATTATAACGATGAAATTTATATTTTAATGAATTAGATTTTCATTAAAAAGATTAAAGATATGAAATTTACATTTTCATGTGTAAAGATTAAAGCGAGAATATCATTTTGCTTGTAAAGAAAGGAATGACACAAAATAATCATTTTTGTTGAATTAGAAATGACGCACAAGAAGTTGCATATATGTGTAGATTGAAAATAGAAAAAATATACATTACATGTATAGGATGAGTATGTGAATTAAAATAAAATAAACATTATTGTGTGGTAGGTTATATATCAAAATGTTATGAAACCAAGTATTCTTCACTTGTTGTGTTAATTACGTTAATGAAATGGCCGAAGAAATTGTAAGTATATATAATCATATATATAAACAAATTTTAATTGAGCGAATCGAGCGTGGTAGTTCACTTTGTAGAATAGTACTTTTAATTGATTATAACGAAATATCCGACCGTCAGATTTTCCCAAATCTTAAACCGTTAGGTTCGCCTTGGAAGATCTTTCCAACGATATGAATTGTGTTAAAATCTAACGGTTAGATTTAGAGAAATGTGTAAAACAAATTTGGGTGAAAACAGCGCCAAGGTCGCCTATTGACTTGAAGCGTCGTTAAATGGAATTTAATTATTTTTATAAATAAAAATAAAGATTGATCGTTATGAATTAATATTAATGATATGAAATGATTTTTAAATTATATTTATATGCGAGAATTATTTGTAAAGTCCGAGTCTATCTCATTCCAAATAATTTGAACGACGTTTAAAATTCAAGAGTTGAAGACGGCGATTGAAGGCTGGTGATCTTCATATCGAATGGACGACGATTGCTGATGCCCGTGATTGGAGTAGCTACCTTGAAGGGGCTACAATGGTGGCCGTCCCAACGTAGTGTTGATTTGTACGGATTTGGCTTTCGCTTGGACCCAGAGCATAAGCTTATAAATGGATGTGTGTCCGACGTTGAATTTCGTTCCATGTAAATAAGATTAGTTTTTAATAAAGTATATTTGTTTGGTGGTGGAGAATTTATTCTCTGCTTAACACCGTGGTATATATTAATAGTGATTGATCGCATGGCGTGAATTGTCAATGTGGCACGCCAAGTGTAACACCCCACCTCCGCTAGGGTCACTCGCAAAGGAATGCACTAGCTTTAGAGGGGTATTATTGGTAAACATGTACAGAAATATTACAAGACAGAACATATAAAATAGCGGAAGTAAAACCAACTTTCATATCATTAATAAATAAGGTCTAAAGCCTTTTACATCAGAGAATTTCTTACATGGAAACCTGTCTTGCAATAGTAAAGAAGCATAAAAAACCCTTTTCATGAATTATTCCCCAAGTAAAACAGTAAAGTAGCCATAGCCAAGAAAAGTCCAAGCCATACATGATGACCTTCAAACAGGAGAAGTCCGCACAAACAATAGCATTTCCTCCCTGTAACCTGGGGGGAAACGGAAGACAAGGAGGCGAAACAAAACGGGGTCAGTCATAAAGACTGGTAAGCCCTATCTACTATCAGTATATAAATTAGTAAAGTTAATTGGCATGAGGAACTGAGATGAACATAAGTATGATGACAAGATAGATAAGCTAAACCAAAATAACAAGATGAACTACTGTACCAAGATAAACGAGTGTGACATGATAAACTACGGTGTCAAGATAAATCAAGGTGTCACATCGTCAGGTTTCTATCAAGTATAATATCCCAAGGTATCTATCATGTATAACATCCTAAGGTATTTATCATGTATATTTGCTCTGCACCTCTCGTACTAGTATTCCAACCCGCGTCATGTGTCAACTATGAATGTTCCTTGCCCAATGTCATGTAATGGTCCATGTCAACCTAATATATATAGCATATGTAGGTTTTCCCAACTCGTATGTTTCTTTCCATGTATAAATTCAGTCCTTTGCCGTAGGCCATACGGGCTTTCCCATGTAAACGTTTTATCCTTGAGGTTATTTTGGACTGCTGCCCTTGATCTGGTTATGTTTTCTTACCATGAACTATCGCGTGTTCACTTAGGATTTATGCCACCTAGGACCACTAGGGATTATGCTACCTAATGAACGTTTCCGTGTCTCGGTTTGGGTTCAAGCCACCTAGGGCCACTAGGGATTATGCCACCCGTCAACCGCGCCCTTTATCCCGCGTATGTATCATGAATCGTTTTCCATGTCTAGACGCACATGTTCCTCAATGTGCCATTCGAGTTCCGTGCCAGGGAAAATCAAGAAATACGGAACTCGGTCGGGAGTTTTAAGTCATCCGCCGGTGCAGATATCAAGGTCTGTTTTTGTATCCGTGGCTATGGTCCCACGTGACCCATCCCTCAACTACTGAAAGGAAAAACAAGAAAAGTAATGTATGAGAACTATGCTACAGCCATCGCTACCCTCATTCCGGACGGCTAACCTCACCCATACTCGATACCCAGTATGGTTTGTTGGGTGGTCTCTGCCTTTCCGTACGTACATGATTGACTAAAGATGGTAGGTGGCCGACGAATGTGCTATCCAGGGTTACCATGAAAATATCGCCGACCCCACGCTAATCCACCCCAGTCTTTAGGTTGCTCGCACAACAACCAAGGCATACCCTTGGCTCTTCTACCGCAGACCTTAACCTCTGTGAGGCCTGGTTTCATGGACCATCCGCAACCTCACAGAGGGATACCAAGAGTATCCTCACGTTCCCCGAAGCTACCGCTTCGTCACCCAGTTCATTGGAGCCTTTATCTAAATCAGATATTGCTCCACCTCGTGTTTTAAGCAATGACCTACCGTACCGGGTTACTCATCTATTCATGAACTAGTCCCATCTTCTTGGCTAAGAATTATTACTTAGTTATACTTAACTAAGGTTTACCACTTAGCTTCATTTCCCCATTACCCTTGATTAACTACGATTTTCTACCTAGTTTCTCTACTAGGGTTTTGCCTATTGGGTTAAGTGTTGTTATTCAAGTTCATGGCTTAGCCCGCCTACGAATCATGTCAAGATTGGCTAAGTATTCAAGTCCAAGACCTAGCCCTACAAGTTGGTTAAGTATACCAAGGAACTCATGACTTAACCCTATTCATTCATCAAGTCAATTTGGTTAAGTACTTGTTTATCTTATCCCTATCAGGTTATCGTGTTAGATTGGTTAAGTACAGATTATCTTAACCTCTTCGGATTATCGAGTCGGATTGGTTAAGTATAGGTTAACTTAACCCCATCCACTAATCGTATTATAATGGTTAAGTATATTTAGAAGGTCTTATGACTTAACCCTATCAGGTCCGCATATTAGATTGGTTAAGTATAGGTTACTTAACCTCATCAAATCATCATATATAATTGGTTAAGTGTAAGTTACTTAACCCCATTAAATTATCATGTTAAGTTGGTTAAGCATTGGTTACTTAACCTCATTAAATTACCAAGTTTAGATTGGTTAAGTGTTTAACTTAACCCCATCGAATAACTGTGTTTAGATTAGTTAAGTGTAGGTTACTCAACCCCATCTAATTACCGTGTCTAGATTAGTTAAGTGTAGGTTACTTAACTCCATCAAATTACCGTGTTTAGATTAGTTAAGTGTAGGTTACTCAACCCCATCTAATTACCGTGTTTAGATTAGTTAAGTGTAGGTTACTTAACTCCATCTAATTACCGTGTTTAGATTAGTTAAGTGTAGGTTACTCAACCCCATCTAATTACCGTGTTTAGATTAGTTAAGTGTAGGTTACTTAACCCCATCCCCTAATTGTCTTATATGGTTAAGTGTCATTAAGAAATCAAGTCCGGTTCCACTTATCCTACCCATTCGTGTCATATCGGTTAAGTGTCATTAGTCAAAATTACTTAACCTTTTCATGTGGCATTAATTAGATTAATGCACCCCAACCTCTCACATTAGACTTTGTTGTGGTTACTAGTTAAGCCGGGTGGGTCCGGGTAGATTTACACCACAACCTAGTCTAACCTCGGGTTTTGAGTGCCATATGACCAACTACTCACATTGGGTCCTATTATTTGTAGCCACTAGTTAAGCCGGGCGGGTCCGGGTAGATTTATGCTACAAACTCAACCCAACCTCGAGTTGGCCACTTTCATGTTTGGTCTAGTATCTTATTACACTTACAACCCATACGTGTTAAGTTTCCAAGTCCCATGTTCATAGCCAAAATTTCATGTTGTCATGTTTATACCAATTTACCCAAATCATGTTTCATGTCATTAAAGTTTACCCATAACGTGATCCCGACGCTTTTAAACTCGCATATACATTCGCAACAACGCATAATGGATTAAAAGAAGGAACTTGGCAAAGGTCTGACAAAAGGGGTATAAGGCCGCAAGTTAAACATGGTGGCATATGAGACATAATGTGTTCACAAACTTGCATGTTACATTATTAAGCCCCAAAAACATGCATAACCCCAAAACTTAGCATATAGGTGAATCATGGTGATAGACGACATAGAAAAATGGCTAGAAGTTCGCATATAGCATTCTATGCAAGTTAACTTAAGGGATAAGAGAGTTCTTATGTTGCATAATGCAACATTCAACATAAAGCCTATAGTTTTTAGCCTACAAGATCAAGATAATGTCTTTACAAACATGATGGGATACATAACATGATAGCATATATGATACTTAATGTCCAAACCCAACTTGCAACATGAACATTTAACTCCATAGTTAATATCTAAGAGTAGGAGGGGGCTTACAATGCTATGAAGCCACAAATCAATATATAAAAAGATTGAGAAGAAGCCACACTAGCAAAAACCCCAAATCAATAAGATCCAATAAAACCATTGAGAAAATAATAAGAAAGATCCTTGCTTTGATGAAGATTTGCCTTGGAATTAAGTTTAGAAGCTCTCATATGAACATAGAAGCTCTCATACACTCTTATGATCATGTAATCTCTCATGTGAATGAAGATAGAATTTATGACAAGAGGATGGAGGCTAGGGTTTTGAGTGGAGGCCATGATCAAGAAACATTGGGGCAACATTTAGTTGTAGGAATGATTAATGAGGGTTTAGGCTAGGTTAGGGGTCTTTTTATAGAGAATAGAAGTAGTTTAGGCCGTAGGATAAACCCTAGGATAGATCTGAACCCTCGAAAATCGTCACAAGCCTCCAAAACAAGACCCAGGAGCCAAAACAGGTGCACCAGAAAAACTGGTCCGACAGGGGGGGTCGACCCCTGGTTCGACATGGGTGTCGACCAATTGGGTGGGGGGGGGGGGGTCGACATAGGTGTCGACCCCCTGTGTCGACCCTGCCTGGGCGGGATTTTTCCCGCCTGCTCTAATTTCTGTGTTTTTGAAATCTGTTTTGAATTCTGATTTTTCGTGAAACTTCTGAAGGCCATATCTCGGCCATACGGACTTCGATTTACGAAATTTTGGACTTTATTTCGCATATTTTTCCGAGACGAACGCAATGGCACAGCCCGTTTATCCTGATTCAGATTTTATAATTTAATTCTGCCTTGATTCTTGTCTTAACACGTTGCAAAAATTCGGGTTGTTACACCAAGATGCAAATGATCAAGGTTTCTTGTTGGAAAGCAGAACCTTGTGGGATGATCAAAGCACAGCTTGAATAAGCATAGCTTTGTGTATTACGTAGCTTCACGAGCCTCACAACTCGGTTGGAGTCTAAAACGGGAGAAGGGAATGCAGGGAGAGCAGCACGTTTCTTTCTAGCTAGAAGTAGTGTCGGTGCTTAAACTTGCTGATATTTTACTTATGTGGATGATGGAATGAGGCGCCTCAGATATTAGGTCCTATAGGACCGGGAAACGTGTGTTCAGGAATTGCCAATCCTCCAAGCTGTATGTGAGGACCGGCCCTGCAGCTTTCCAAGGGTTCACTATGGGGAATCCTGAGACATTAGCTAGAGTGTCTCGAATCGGTAAGGAGCTCCTCCCTAGCCTTGGCTCAACATGGAAACCAAATTCCAAATACGACCCTACGGACTTGATTGTATTACTAGTATGGAGGCATAGTAGTATGGGATACTATTCTTCCTAGGATTGATACGTTTACTTTGAAATGTTGTGAAACATATATACACTAATGATAGTATTAAATTCGTATTTGCCGTATTTAGCATGTTTAATCACCATAAGGTAAAACTCTATCCTCTAGTGTGCGTTGCATTGTGTGATGGGACTTGCGTCTTATGGTGATTCCATTTTTCCAAAAGCATTACGCTGTTTTGACGATTCACTTAAATTATGCACGACAATCCATTGGAATAAACCCGTTCCGCGTTAGCGGCGTGGTCCTTGAATTTGCCTTATTACTATTAGTTAGATTTATTAAGAATTCTCACACCAGTCCCATGACTGACCCATTGTTTGTTTCCACCTTTGCAAACTCGGGTGACCTCTTTTCCACACGGGCAATCGAATAGTTTGTCTACAGGTTCTTATCTCGAGCAGGACCCTGGATTGAAGCTTAAAGCTGTGTCCAGAGCATAATTATCTTCCTCTGCCTTAGTCATTTTATTTCCGCTACACTGTATTTTATTAAAATATTGTGATTCTTCCGCTGTATTTTATCAATGTACTCTGATATTCTGTACTCTGATGTTATATTATCATGATATAATAAAAGTCTGCTATTATTGTTCTGATGTTGTATATTCCCAAAGTTAACGTGTTCGTGTTTTGAACGGTCTTGGTCGATTTTGCGATCGATCGGGTCGGGCGAAACCCGGGTCGTTACAGTTGGTATCAGAGCTTGGGTTAGCTCAAAAATCTTTGGGGTACAACTCATTAGGACTGTACAATAGACTCATCAGAGATTGGATTAGTAATATCCAATAAGAATACTCATTAGAGATAGGATCAGCAGTATCCTAGAATGAGAAAACTCATTAGAGATGGAGTTAGTAATGCCCTAGAATGAGTTGAGAGTATTACATATACGAGAGAGCGTAACCGTGACCTAGAATATGAACTTGCTGCCTTCTTTTCTTAGCTTCGTTCCTTTTCGGGGACGAAAAGTTCTTAAGTGGGGGAGACTGTAACAACCCTGAATTTTGGGGTAAATTTAAAAATTTACTTTAAGTAATTTTAATGGGTTTTGATATTTAAAATAATTTAATTTAAATAATAACGACCAAAATTCTATTTTAATTGAAGTTAAAACGAATAAATTTAATTTAATTATAAAAGGAGTTAGAAATAACGCGGTAGTTTGAAAAGTCAAACTTAAACTTTGACTGACCATACAAGATGCAAAATTTAACGGATTTTAGTGAAACCAAAAATATTAGAATCTATTTAAAAATATCTTTCCAACAAATCCGAAAAATCGAAATTTCATAGCGGGAATCAAAAGTTATGCCCAGTTTAAAATTTAGAAAGGTCGCTATGAAATATATAAAGGTCAAAAATGCTACTTTTTGCATACGAAGGAATTTGGACTCGAAACCACTTCCATTGAGTTCAGAATGACGTTTCTGCATTGCAAAACAGTAAACACTTATATATTTCGAGTTTCGAAAATTGTTTGTTTAAAAATGTATTTTTAATATTTAATATATACGCCTTGAAAATAGTCGACAAAACCTCTTTTGTTGGAACCGGAATGTCGAATTATTGCTAAGTTTAATTTTCCAGAATTTTTCGAATTAATATGTGAGCATGGCAAAAGAAAATGTGTTTTGTCCATTTCAGTCAAATCGGATCGACCACAAATTGGCCATTTTTCAAACGGTCTCAGAATTCGACGAAACTAGTCTTGTTAGGACCGTATCGTCGAAACATAACTAGAAATAATTTTTCTGTAATTTTTAGAGTCCGTATGTGACCCCGGTAAATTTAAATGTACGATCAAATTGAATAATTAAATGATTTATAATTAAAATTAAAGAAAAACATATAGTAACAGCCGAATTTGCTTACAAAACATGTTCCATTGTGTCCGGAACGGGGATATTTGGCTAGAGGCGACATTCGTTGGGTTGGATTCGGTGTTAGTATCAACGAACAAACATTTTCTTGAATTAATAAATAAATAGTATAAAATATAGTATAAATACGGCCCCTATACTGCAGAATACGCTCAACCCTAATTCCCATACACCAGCCGCCATCTACCTTCATGAGTGGCCACAAAGCTCCCAAACTAAATCGAAAATTTCTTCCAATCTACTCTATCATTTTCGAAACAACAAAAGGGAAAACGTTAAGCTCCTTAAGATCTACAAAACTGATGGTTGTGATCGAGAATTGTGTGACAAGATGGCCAAAATTGGCCTGAGAACCGCCGTCATTTGGAAGGGATTTGGGGACGCCAGTGGGTGCGAGTGGAGCTGGCTTTTGGGCGATGAAGGAAGGTGCCTCGAGCTTCGGGATGAACGTGTCTGATCGAGGTTCAGCGCCTCAGTTTGCGTGCGATGGGAGGAGGAAGGGAACGATGAAATGGGTTTAAGGGAGGCGGCGGTTACTGATAGAAGAAGAGGGAGATAAGGGTAATTAAAAACTAATTATTTAATAACTTGGTAATTAAATTATTCAAATGGTTAAATAGCAATATCTTTGTCGTATCAAATCATAAATTAACGAAACAAGTTGCGTTGTGATCATATTGAAGATCACTACAACATGGAACTGACTAGTTCTGAAAAGGAGCAGATGAAATTTTTACCAAAATTCAGATCTGATCTATTCTGAATAAAAGCTCGGTGAGATTTCTATTTAAAAATTCAAATTATTTATTTCAAATGTGAAAATTATATTTATGTCATATCCATGATGGTATATAAAATTACTGAAATGTTGATTTCTTTTGTTATGACGATTGCTGAGTTTTATTGTTGTTTGATGGAAATATCATGTTTTGGTTGGACCAGTATTGTTAACTTAGGAATATCATTTCTAGTGTTTTGTTGTTAGACCAAAAAATGGTCCTAACACCCAAATCGTCGTATTTTGAGCATAGGACATGAAGAAATAACTGAAAAATAGAGAAAAAAAGCAAGACAACGAGATTTTTATAGTGGTTCGGCGTTAACGAGCCTACGTCCACTTCATATTTTCTCATTTCACTCATAGATTACAATTACAATGAATATTGTCTTTCAATCACTTGAATTCAATGAATAATTCTCTCCGAATCCATTGAATTTATTGAGGAAGATAGTGGTTATTCATGGAGAAGTGTTGGCCATGGCAGCCATGGATGAGGAGATGCCAAAAGTCCCCTGAAAATGCCATCTGAAGGTGTATTTATAGCTGTAGGAAATCACCTGGGAGGACTGGGTCGTGGTAGGACACGTGGCAGGCGATCCATGAAAGTAGGAGCAGGAATAGCCTTAAGAATAGGTCAAAATAGTGCGCTTATCTGCAGGTTCGGTGGTCAGATCGTGGTAATGGGATTGGATCGTGGTCACGGTACGCACCACGAATGGGTCGTGGTCGGAGGGAGCGAGCAGGGTGGTGACGAGTCGGATCGTGACGCGTGAGGGGCAATCCGAGGGGGGGCGATCCGATCGAGGGCGAGCTGATGGGAGCGATCCGATGGCCTGAGTCTTCGATGCTAGATTACACCCATTCACGGAAACGAGCATAACTTTCAAATCGTAAGGCCAATTGAGCCAAACCAAAGCTCAAACTGAAGCTAATTCAAAGGACTACAAGTGTATGAGGTAAGTAGATCCAAATGAGGTCATATAATAGGGGTTTCGGTCCAGTTTATACTGATGTTGTGATTTTGACCAAACTGCCTTGTGTCTTCTGACGATGCTTCCAATGCCAGAGAGCGATGTTATCCAGAGATTCCATATCAGACAGCATTTACCGAGAGGTGTGTCAACATGATCTTTGCTTTGGGTAGCCTGGTCACAAAGCAGGCTAACATTTTGCCCCCCAAAGTACATCTTATCGAAGATGAGATGTGCTTTGAATATGTTGAGCTAAATCTCTCTGGAACGTCACTTATCCTTGAGAAGGCTTCATCCAACTACTGCATTGCTTCCCTGGGAGGTAGTCAGGCCAAGTTCCACGGAAGGAGTATATGAGATGATCAAGAAATCGTTTAAACCTTGTCAGATCAAAGGATCCAATTCATCCGTCAGATGTCGTGCTAAATCGTTGGCTCCCGAGCGTGATTCTACACACACAGGTCGTTGCCAAACAACATCATTATTCTATGCAAGCCAAGCGCGTGGTAGGGTTGGACTTTCTTTTTCATATGAGCCAATGTATAAAGTAGCCAACCAAATCATGGGGGCAATGTAAGAATCTTTGGGCTCTGAGCTAACAACTGGACTATTGGGACGAAGCATATCAGAATCAACGTATGAATTTGTCATTTGTATTCAAGTTTGGATCATCTTGATATCTTGGTATTGATCCAGGATCTTAAAATCGCATTGAATCGTAACAGTAGGGAATCTGAAGGCCATGATCACTCTGGATCGTGGTCAAAGGAATCCGCGATCGCTCTGGATTGCTTCGCAATTCAATAATCATATGCAAATCAGTAAGAGACGTAGTTGATACCATGTGAATCAGTGCTCGTGCGATCGTCACTATCATAAGGCAGTGGAGGAATTTGTCACACCTTCCATCCGGTGTAGAAGCGATTTAAACCTTTGAAGTCACACTTGACCCGTAAACTGACTCATTTGAACGGGCAAGATGCATTCTGTCACATTCTGAGGATATAGTGTATACATTTCGGGTCATGTGCCAGGTCAGGGTCATATTCAATGTCAGCTTGCGAATCGGCATTCATGCTATGAGGGCCACTGGAGGACAAGCGAAGTTAATGCTTATGCCCCCAGCGTCGGTGGGGGTGAACTAAGTTATTGGGGCATACGGTCTTTAAGCTCTTATACTCTCTGCAGTTGATTCAGGCCGTAGCTGAGTTGCAAGTTCAGCTATTCTAGTTGACCCAAGTTGTCCTGTGCTCTTCTTGAGTCAGCAAGAGTTCGAGTTGTACATGCGAATGGTCGAATCACATTTTCTTTGATATCATCTCTTCTCTTTAGTCAGATAGTGAGGATTGCCTCATCGGGCATCAGCGACTTCGGAAACTCTTATCAGATCAATTGCGGAGTCAAGTAAGGTTGTTGAATGCGAGTGAATAAATGTCGTTATGAAGTTAGTTGGGCCCCACCGTTTATGCTTCAGCATAGTCCGAAATGGTTATCACAGTCTTATTGAGCCTCTTTCTCATGCTCGGTTCAATTGTGCTTGACAAACAAGATCATGGGCTCGATAAGTGGTATAGATTTTCTTTGGAATTGCACATTCTTGTCATTGTTTTCCAGGGCTTTTCCTTTGTCCTTATCGTTTCAGGAATTAGAAGGTACCCCATTCTTTAGTCAGGAAGGCATCTAGGTCATTCGTCTCGACGCTAACACCTTTTTGTCATGAAAGTCCATCGACTTCAGGGTTGAATTCATCAAAATCTCTGAGAAAGTCTTGTTATAGAGAAAATTTAAAGTCCGGGGGAATAACAGGGGATCCTGGCGTCCCACGTGTGAGGGCTGTGATTGTCGTTATCCACATCAACTAGAGGAGTACCGCTCCTCGAGAGGTGCCGAATTAAACTGGCGAGCAGATCACCGTCAAAGAATTGTTGCACATTATCAAGATCCTAGCTGGTGCCCCCAGCATCGAATCTGAGATTACAAAGGGGGTCTTTGCTGATTTCTTGTTTCCACGTCGATATTGCCCCCAGGTCATGGTTCGAGTCATTTGACCTGACCGGGTTCCTATTTTTCGAATTGTTGCGTTCTTTCTCGGAGCTGAGTATGAAATGTCGCTCGAGTATTCATTCGAGTTGGAGTTAAAACCGGTTGTGCATGATCTGAGTTCATTGTGATTCTTGCATTCTCATCTAGGAAGTTGCAGGTAGCCGTTCCATCGCCCATGTTTCCATCTACGATGTTCTGAATCGAAGCTGCACGTTGTGTGACTGCTGATTGGTTCGTGTTCATCTCGGGTGTTCCCACTTGCTTTCTGGATGAAGGGAGAGGTTGGAGGCGAAATAGCTACATCTTATCCAATTGCTGTATGGGATATATCCAGCCTTATATGAGCTTCCCATTCTAGAAGTCGGTTGGGATCAGCAGATGGACATTCTCTTTGCATTTGTTTCTTGGTCCTCAAGGGGGCCTGTTAGGATCACAACACAAGTTAAACACAGGCACTTAAGTTATGTCGTTTGTAAATATTTTCAATAGCCATGGCCCCAGTTATAGGGTAAGTGCGAAAGACATGCGGTCGGATCACTTCCCTTTCGAATTCAGACATGTATACATGAGAAGAGGAAGTCACTTTCAGAATTCAATCGATCATACTATCCAAGCATGTAGTAGGACGTGTTTGGGACGGTAAAAGAAGCCTGTAATTCATAAATGTCTAGAATTCCACGATTACGTCGAATCGTATTAAGGCCAAGGAATCAATGATCACTCAAGATCGTACTAAGGTAGGGTAGACATCAAAAAATCTCAGGGCCTCGCCAGGTCCTTCCAGTTGCGAGTATGGAGTTGTATAACATGTCGCTGAATAATTCACTATCCAGGCTTCTTTTTCTGTCGTCGCCGTGAGTCGCACAAGCAGCTTAGAATTATACGCCTACGTCATCCTTCTGGACGTGGCCCTTTAGTTATTCCCTACTGGTCTGCTGTTGTTGTACGAGTTCGGATCTCACATTTTGTCCAGCTTTGTTTTGTGAGCCTGTACTTAGTGAATGAAATTCCATTTCTTTTTGTACTGCTGTGTTCGTGTGCTGCCCCCCATTCCCGGAAACGAGTGGTTCGAGCTCCATTTTCATTCTTGGTCCCGGTCGTGTGACGGGATAGGATCCCTTGAGTGGCATATGTCGTCATGCATTTATACTCTCCTGATCCTTCAGCGGAGCAGAAATTATGGGGGGTGCTGAGTCTCCAGCACCTTTCTCAGCGCTTAATCATAGACGCTTTTATACTCTCCTGGCGGTCGCCAAGGTTAGAGTTCGAACTCAGTTGTTCTGTCGCTCCCCGATCCTTCAGCGGGGTAAGAGTTCTTTCTCAGCGCTCAATCGGAGACGCTTTTATACTCTCCTGGCATTCGCCAAGGTTAGAGTTCAGACTCAGCTGTTCAGTCGCTCCCCGATCCTTAAGCGGGGTGAGAGTCCTTTCGCATTATCCTGTACTTGCGAGCATTCCATAATTAGTTATGCATTTAAACATTTGAAACGCAAATAAGAAAACAAGTCATGAAACATTATAAGTTATCAGTGCAACTTATAAGTGAAAGTGCAGTAAAGTAGTATGTATGTATAGGCATGCCCCCAATCAATCATTAACTTAGTGCCTGGCCAGGTCTTGTTGAGGATTGATTAGGACCATAACTGTGTTGCCCCCATGTCGGGTCATGGAGGATTTGGGATCAGCTTCCATCCTGCCCCCCCGATCCTTTAACGGGGGAGGAATTTTCCCGAGGCGCTAAGTCTCTAGCGCTTTTATACTCTCCCGATCCTTCAGCGGTTTAGAGTTGCTGGGGCGCTGAATCTCTAGCGCTTTTATACTCTCCCGATCCTTCAGCGGGTTAGAGTTCGAGCTCGGTTCATGATCTGCTCAACGATCCTTCAGCGGAGCAGAAGTTCTCAACGCTAAATCATAGACGCTTTTATACTCTCTCTCGACTCTGGAGAGTTAGAGTTGGGACTCAGCTGTTCCATCGCTCCCCGATCCTTCAGCGGGGTAAGAGTCCTTTCTCAGCGCCAAATCATGGACGCTTTTATACTCTCTCTCGACTCTGGAGAGTTAGAGTTGGGACTCAGCTGTTCCATCGCTCCCCGATCCTTCAGCGGGGTAAGAGTCCTTTCTCAGCACCAAATCATGGGCGCTTTTATATTCTCCTGGCAGTCGCCAAGGCTAGACTTTTGCTCAGGCGGCTCCGATCATGGTACACCGCCATGCCTTGTGGACGTCATCTTTGCGTCCTTTATACTTTCTCTCAGCTCTGGAGAGTTAGAGTCACGGATCAAGCGGCCTGCAATCATGCACGCTCATCAAACTCGTCCTAGGTTTACATTTTAATCCAAGCTCCGAGGATTAAAACCAGTCGGACAAGCAGTTGGAGCATTTGCCAAGGCTTTGAGTTCCTCCGAACAGTCTACGGGAGGAATGGTTGGCACCAGACTTTGGGTACCTGCATTATTCATACCGCACGAATTAGTCACGTCAGTAACTCGGAAAGCATGTGAAAGCAAATTTTATGATTGAAAAGTAAGCAAATTAAGAGGCAGTTTTGCCTCCTTTATTTGAATTCATGTAATTTGGTGGCGTCGAGCATAGGATCGAGCCATGTAGGCGGTCACACCGCGTCCATCTGGAGTCGGACTATGACTTTGTAACTCAATGATTTATGTTCAATTGTCTTGTGGTCTGCCACGTGTGAGCCAAGGATTGGATGGTCATCCCGGATCCACCTTGAGCTATACAGCATTCTTTAGACGAAGAGCGTGGCTTTGTAAACGAGCAGTTCAGTCGAGCTCGTTATAGTATTGCTCTTTGGCTCTATATGCGGGTGTTACAAGTTTGATCGGTAGCAAATCTGTTAAAGGAATGAGTATCATTCTGAGTGAAAAATGGCGTTGCATATTCATTGCATGTCCATTTTGCTTCGCCCTATCTCTGTTAATAAAGGGCTAGATCGGGGTCTTGAGATGGCAAAGGCGGCTAGGTAGGTACTATAAGCGAGTGATGAGGTCGCATCTCCTTCAAATCGCCTTTTTGCCTCCATGCTGAGGGTAAGGATAGAGTGTCAGGAAGTCATGACTGGATTGCTAATGGTAGCACATCTTTGCATTGGTGTTAGGTTGTAAATTAACGTGAGAACAATGGATTCATGCTTATAGAAATTTTTGCACTTTCCATGCTAGGAAATAGGATATTACTGCTGGTGGGATAATCATATCACATAAATTTGCTTAAATACCCTCGATCCCATATCGGGGACAAGAGTTGGTGCACCGACAATCAACCAGCATTCATGCGTAAGCATTCTAGATCTTCAACTCGCTAACTTTCAGGCAAGACTAAGTCAAATGGCCAGGCAAATTCTTGATGTATCAGCTCTGAATTAGATGATGTAATCTCGAGCAATTTTTGCTCAAATCTGTAGTTGCCCCCAGCCTTAGGGGAGTGAGTCACTTGGCAGATAATCGATGAAAAGAGTGGAAGTATGAGTCTTCACTTTCTAACTTCAGAACGCCGTTGGCCAGAAGTTTCATTCATGTACATCTCCCATCTAATGGGTGGCTGACGGGTGATTTGGTCGAATCATTTAGGGCGGTGAATTTGGCAATTGCATTCGTTGGTGTTTGTTTTGGGACAACCTTCCAAGAGAAATAGGCAATGTCGAATTGCATGTCATACCTCGAGGCATAAAGAACGATTGCACGCCTTTCACTTCACCTTGTTAGATGCATTTTGTGTTGTAGGAAGTTTATCATGGAGTTAACCATGACTCTCTTCCGGGTTTGGTCTCCAACGTTGGATCAACTTCCATTTTATCAATGGTTGTATTTCATAGTGTCTTGATGGGGATCATCTCTATCTTTTCTGGATTATCGGAACTTTCTTATTCGACCAGATGATTCGACTTTAGATCTTTTGTGTATGAAATATGAGGTATGTTGTAACGTTCCAATCCATCCAATAACTCTTCTGCCCATTCTAGGTAAGCTGCGAGTTGTGGTTTCTCCGACTGGAATTCCTTTCGAGTCGTCCTTCGGGGGTTATCTGCAAAACTTCGGCGTTGGATTGCCGATCATTTCTTGCACCGTCTGTATACAACTTCCAGGTGCTTGATTTCATCTTTCATTTCGAATGGCAACTCCATATAAAATCCCGCGATAGTGAACTTACTGCATACGTCTTATTTGCTTGACAGGAGCACACTTCAGGTTTATACTCAAGAAATGACTCATAATTTGGGATAAAATCCCACAAATATTAGCACTGGTCCAAACGAACACATCCAGGCTCGCCTACAGAAAGCATATAAGTTCTCTCGTTCGGAAGAGGTCTAAAGGAGATTCGATGTGAAGACCTTAGTCAGGTCGGCGTCACCAGTCGGAACACGTGCAGTTGCGTTATTAGATGTCACCCTTCTTCATCCCGAATCACCATCCTCTCTGGAATCTATGTCTTCGGGCAGGTCGTTTGGCAATTCCTTTTGCGATGCTCCCATCATTCGCAATATTGACACCTCCTTCACACTCCATTTCATCTGGAGGGGAAGCGTCTTTGGGTTTCACGCAATCTCTGTTGCATAGCATATTCCATCCTTCCTAATCAGTCGGCTTCTCCAATAACTTGGTCACCATAGACCAGTCTCACTCCGTCTTTGGTAGGGATATTTAACGGTTAACACCCATATGCTATGTAAGCTTTGAATTCCGCTAGACCTGGTTGGTTGAAACCACGATCAGATAAGCTTGAATGCAATAGCATGGCT
This sequence comes from Allium sativum, assembly GCA_030737875.1. Classification (NCBI taxonomy): domain Eukaryota; kingdom Viridiplantae; phylum Streptophyta; class Magnoliopsida; order Asparagales; family Amaryllidaceae; genus Allium; species Allium sativum. The sequence continues at coordinate 9,016 of JASFAX010000178.1, read as the reverse complement.
TGCAAGGCTTCAAGTAAGGTTCGTATATCCTATCACAACTGTTGTATGAAGTGGAGAGCTAATGGTTGATTCATATTTGCGTTGATCTCAAGTTCTCATTTCTTGACCAATGTCATAAGGTGGCTGGTGAGCAGTCAAGTTGTTATCATCCCAGCAATGATCCATATAACCAATCACGGCCTGCGGAGGTTCAATTGGTTCCTAACTCTGGGGACCAAAGTACATCGATCTAACCCTTGGACACGTGGAAATCAATATATCTCGATGCGGTTGACGGCAAATAGGTGAACCGTAGGACATACGTTTTTCACCATGCCATTCAAGCGAAGGGTAACTTTGTAGTGCTAGGGTCCTTACTTGCCGTCGGGTATCCCATTATTGAGAATCATGGTCATTGGGATCTTTTTAGTCATCCTCAGAACAATATCCGGATTGCTCTATGTCAATGTTATCTGGGATTTCGCCTGTAGGACAGGTTTAAGTCACGTAAACTAGGTGATCACTATTCGCTCAGGAGCATCATCAGTTGCATTTGGGAAATATGCACACCATTGGAGCTCTGGAAGAGGAGGTTGTTATGAGACCATCATTATTTTGTATACTGCCATAGCCAGCGTGTCGAATCTTTTCAACAACTCCTCACATTCAATAACATCGGTAGATAGAGGTCATGGCTTCTGGAAAGAATCCTCAGAATACCTACCGAATCTTGGTCGATAAGCATTTGTGATAATTGTGGGTCAGAATGTACTCCGAGCCGAAGGCGAGCCGTGCTCCGAGCCGAAGGCGAGGCCGTCAGCGGGTCCGGGCGCAGCGCCGGCGGGGGTCCGGGGCCCCGCAGTCCCGGCGGCGATCGACCTAACCGGTTAGGTCGAAAATGTGGGCACCGCACGATTCTTTCGATTTTGGAAGATAGAGCCTTTTCTGAAATGATCTGAAAATTACATTTTTTCCAAAAAATGTCACTTTTTTGGGTCGGATCGCGGATCCTACACCAGGTCGGGTCGTGAAGGTCGTTTCGCGAACTACGAATCGGATCGTGATGGCTCTTTGGGCTCCGTTCATGGAGGTCGTTCCGCGAACCGCGAATCGGATCGTGATGACTCTTTGGGCTCCGTTCGTGGAGGTCATTCCGCGAACCGCGAATCGGATCGTGATAGCTCCTGCGATCCGCGAACCGCGAACCAGTTCGTGATACCCCCGCGATCCGCGAACCAAGAACCGGCCACTTGCTCTAACCTGCTCCTGTGCATTTTCTTTATTATCCTCATTTGGTCGTGAAGCTTGTGTATCCTTAGCTTTTTTTTTTTCGAAGGCATGAAGCTCTGATTTTCTGAAATCAACGAAATATTCAAAAATGGTAGAAACGCGGACTGTTTTCTTCGAAATTTCAAATCCAAATAGTAGAATAACAATCCGATAGGTTGAGAATTCGGTTCTCAGTGAAAGCACCAAAATGTTAGACCAAAAAATGGTCCTAACACCCAAATCGTCGTATTTTGAGCATAGGACATGAAGAAATAACTGAAAAATAGAGAAAAAAGCAAGACAACGAGATTTTTATAGTGGTTCGGCGTTAACGAGCCTACGTCCACTTCATATTTTCTCATTTCACTCATAGATTACAATTACAATGAATATTGTCTTTCAATCACTTGAATTCAATGAATAATTCTCTCCGAATCCATTGAATTTATTGAGGAAGATAGTGGTTATTCATGGAGAAGTGTTGGCCATGGCAGCCATGGATGAGGAGATGCCAAAAGTCCCCTGAAAATGCCATCTGAAGGTGTATTTATAGCTGTAGGAAATCTCCTGGGAGGACTGGGTCGTGGTAGGACACGTGGCAGGCGATCCATGAAAGTAGGAGCAGGAATAGCCTTAAGAATAGGTCAAAACAGTGCGCTTATCTGCAGGTTCGGTGGTCAGATCGTGGTAATGGGATTGGATCGTGGTCACGGTACGCACCACGAATGGGTCGTGGTCGGAGGGAGCGAGCAGGGTGGTGACGAGTCGGATCGTGACGCGTGAGGGGCAATCCGAGGGGGGCGATCCGATCAAGGGCGAGCTGATGGGAGCGATCCGATGCGATGGCCTGAGTCTTCGATGCTAGATTACACCCATTCACGGAAACGAGCATAACTTTCAAATCGTAAGGCAAATTGAGCCAAACCAAAGCTCAAACTGAAGCTAATTCAAAGGGCTACAAGTGTATGAGGTAAGTAGATCCAAATGAGGTCATTTAATAGGGGTTTCGGTCCAGTTTATACTGATGTTGTGATTTTGACCAAACTGCCTTGTGTCTTCTGACGATGCTTCCAATGCCAGAGAGCGATGTTATCCAGAGATTCCATATCAGACAGCATTTACCGAGAGGTGTGTCAACATGATCTTTGCTTTGGGTAGCCTGGTCACAAAGCAGGCTAACATTTGTCGAAATAGAATTATCGACAAACAAGATTATCATTTTTGATTAGTTATATTAACAATAAATTAACAAATTTTGTTAGACAATGTACATGTGAATAAAATATTCATTTTTGTTTAAACCATGATTGTTTTGACAAATAAACTTCCTTTTATTTGTCATATTAAAATATAGAAATTGTTTTGACAAATAAAATTCCTTTTATTTGTCATATTAAAATATAGAAATTGTTTTGACAAATAAAATTCCTTTTATTTGTCATATATTGACAAATAAAATTCCTTTTATTTGTCATATTAAAATATAGAAATTGTTTTGACAAATAAAATTCCTTTTATTTGTCATATTAAAATATAGAAATTGTTTTGACAAATAAAATTCCTTTTATTTGTCACATTAGAGTATAGAAGTTGATTTACAAATAAAATCCCTTTTATTTGTTATTGAAATGCATAAAAAATCTTGACGTAAAATATTCTTTTATATGACATTGAAATACATAGAGAGAATGTTTAAATATAAAATATTCTTTTATATGTCATTAGAATGTAAAGAAAAGTATAAACAAATAAAAGGATTCTTTTATTTGTTGTTAGAACACATAGAAAAGTGTAAAACAATAAAACCATTTTTTTATTTATCATGATTAAAACTAGAATCAGATGCAAAATAGAAATATTCTTTTTGTGTGCTATGTTAAAATAGATCCATATGAAAATAAGAATATTATTCTTTTATTTGATTTGTATATAAATTACAATAACAATGTTTATATGTTATGTTATACATTAAGATTTGTATACGAATCAAAATGGACATTTTGTTAGAAATGTTATATGTTGATTAGAATTATCACCTTTGTTAGAAGTGTTATATTAGATTAAAACATCATTTTTGTTAAGAATATGTTATGTAATTAAACGTGACATTTTGTTAAGATTATGTTAGGAAAATTAAAATAACATTTTTGTTAGAAATGACATGTTTGAACAAAAAAAATATACCATTTATGTTATAATGATGTCACCTTTTATTTTATTAGAATTGATAAGAAAGAAATGTCACTTTTTATTTTATTAGAATCAACGATGTAAAATAGTCACTTTGTTAGCATTGATTCAACATAAAAATATTCTTGTTATGTTAATATGAAGTGTTAGAAATGATGTAACATAAAAATATTATTTTTATGTTAATATGAATGGTTAGAATGGTTAAACATTAAGAATATTCTTTTCATTGTTTACATGTAATGTTAGAAAAGTTTCATATGTTGAAAACACTATTTTCAACATGCTTATAAAGAAAGGAAAGAAAATTTGTTAGAAAAGGACAAGTATGTTAAAACATTATTTTTAACATTGCTAGAAGAACATGTTTGAAAACATAAAAGGTTAAAAACCATATTCTTAACATGATAGAAAATACATGTTATAAAATATTTATATGTTAAAAACATTAATTTTAACATGCTGAAAAGAGGAAAAGGAAACATATATAAAAATATGTGAGTACATTATATTATTCTTTTAATGTAAATATAACTTAGGAAAATAAACTGTAATAACCCGGAAAATGCGAGCCAATTTAAAATTTTTATTTTGGCAATTTTAACGAATATTGGATATTTAAAATGAATTATTTTAAATAATATCGACGGGAAATTTATTTTGAATAGAAATAGAACGTATATATTTATATAGATCGTCGTTAGAATATAAAATTTTATTATAATTATAAAAGGAATTGAAAATGGCGCGGTAGTTCGAAAATTCGATTTCAAAGTTCAAATGAATGTACAGGATTCAAAATAAACCGGATTTTGGCAGAACCAAAAATATTAGAATATAATTGAGAATATCTTTCCAACGAATCCGAAAAATCGAAATTTCATAGCAGGGATAAAAAGTTATGTCCTATTGAAATTTCAGAATAGTCGCTATGGAATTTCGGCCCTTGAAAATAGCCATTTTTCAAACGACCTCGGATTTCGATGAAACCACTTTTGTTGGATCTGTGATGTCAAGTTATTTCTAGGTTTCAAATTTCATAATTTTTCGAATCAATATGTGAGCGTGGCAAAGGAAAACGCGTTTGACCATTTTCAGTTGATTTTAATCGACTGGAAATTGGCCATTTTTCAAACGGTCTCAGAATTCGGTGAAACTAGTTTTATTAGGACCGTATCGTCAATACGAAGCTAGAAAATATTTTTCTGAAATTTTTCGGGTCCGTGTGTGGCCTCGGTAAATTGAAATGCGCGTTCAAATTCAATATATAGAGTTATATGTTGATTTTGACGAAAACTGATCGAAGCGATCGAATCAGCTTACGATACATATCCCATTGTGTTCGGAATGGGGGTAATTAGCAATGGACGATAGGCGATGGGTCTCGTTTCAAGGTCAAAAATAAAGGTTGCTTTTGTGAAATTAAATTAATTAAATAAAAAAAATAATGAAAAAATATATAAATCCCTCTCACCCTATTATCTCCTCAGACCCCCCCCCCCCCCGTTCCATTCATTCAAGAAATCGAAAATAGAAAAAAAAACCTCCCAGACCTCGTCGATCACCATCGCCTCCCTCTTGCGAGCGCTGAGCGCCACCGCATCCACCTCCCCAAGCCACCCCCTCTCTCTCCTCGCTACTCGCTCTCTCCCCCTGATTGGAACCTTGCACCAAAACTCGACGCCCTAGCCAGGATGCGCCGCCACTCGAGCCATCGCCCCCCTGCGCCTCCTTTCTTTCCTCCCTTCGCGCCACCTGAAGCCCCTCCAACCCCTCAGACGAGCGCGACAGCCCCACCCACTTGATTGACGCAGACCCCCTTTCTCGATTAACTTGGCTATGGGCAACGAAAGTGACGAAAGGCGAGAACGGCGAAGACTTATACATATGAAGAGTCGTGGCGTTTGGTTTAGCTTGGGTGAGAACTTCTCACTTTAAATTTCCTTTTCTAGTTAAAAATATATACTAGGATGCAGATGGTGCTTAACAGCACCCGACACCCGTCATCCACAGACCATGGATGGCTTGTATGTTTGATTGTTTGTTGTGGTGAAATTTGATTGTGTGATGTGAAATGAAATAGAATATTTATGTAGTTAAAAATATTTTATCGTTAAAAATATAATTTTTAACGGGTATGTGAATAAATAAAAATCTGTGTTTGTTGATTAGAAACCCCACACCGGTATTGGGATGATATTTGGCATACACTAATCCCAATTATTTCATTGTATGTCGATCGATTGGTCGACAGACTGTGTGAGTGTTAATTGTTTATATTTGATGCTTATGCAGTTGTGTGGTGCACTTTGGATGATGGTTTATTATTTGTCGTTGCTATTATATACATGTGTTGTATGGGATCCATATAATTAACATTATATGGTAATTGTTTGGGCCTCATTCCAATTGGGAAAATAAAGAATATTATAAAATATATATTCATGTGTTGAATAGGATAAATAGTCATGTGTTGACGGTGCTCATGTGTTGAGAATATTCATGTGTTGAATAGAATGAATATTCATTTGTTGAATAGAATAACGAATTTATTGAAATATATAAAGCCGTGTTGATTAGAGTTGCGCCATTTTGACGTGAGCGATATTTATATCGATTATATTCGTTTTTATAATGAATATAGAAAAGAAAGTGATTTCAAAATATAACGTCTTGCTCCAAAGCGATAGTTAAATCTTTAATTAGATTTGAACGTGAAATGGTAATTAATTTTACCGATAACACCGTGGTGTTAGATATGGAATATTACCAGTTTTGCTCCAGGGGATGAATAGGTTGGGATTGGGAAATAAAATAAATAATTACTTCGGCGTGGTTCGCTAATCCCGACTAGTTTGAAATGATATCCAAAGGAATATTAAAGAATAAATTTAGAAGAATTTATCTTTGATAAAATTAATGGGAACCTTTCCCTAAGAATGTGATTTTGTGAATAAAAGAATATTCTGAATTGGAATGAGGCGTTTGTTGTGTTTGTGTAACATTTGTTTATTATATACGTGGGTTATTCAGGAAGGCCGGGTTTATACCCATTCTGAATAACTGATTCGGCGATAAGTCGGAGATGAAGACGGTGGTTGAAGACCGGAAGTCTTCACATCGTTTGGGTGATTACTGATGATCTTCATTGGGCTGTACACCCAAGAGGAGGGAATCAGTTGGTGATCGTCCAGACGTACTTGGAGATGGATGGATATGCGAAGAAAGTGCCTCCGGTTTCGTTCAGACCCAGAACGAACTTGTAAATGGACTGTGTGTCTGACATTGGATTTTATTCTGTGTTGATTGATCTCTATTAAACATACATCTGTTTGGCGACAGAGAATTTATTCTCTTGCTTAACGCCCTTCTCTGAGACGTACGAGCTCAGAGGTTGTATATCGATGGACATCAATCGCATGGAGTGAATTGCCAGTGTGGCACGCGTAAGTGTCAATTTATCAAGGCTTTGTTGAAAGGCAAAGTCTTATGGTTGATGATCAAAGCACGGCCTGTGTGGCGCAGCTTTGTGTGTAGCGTGAATTCGCGAGCCTCACACCTCGGTATGAGTCAAAAATGAGATAGTGACTGCAGGGAGAGCACGCCGTTTCTTTCTAGCTAGTGGTGGTGTCAGTGCTTAAACTGACTGACATTTATATACTTTTCACCTATGTGGTTGTTGGATGCGAGGCGCCTCGGATATAGCTCTGTTAGGACCGGGAAACCTGTGCTTAGGAATTGCCAATCCTCCAAAGTTAGATGAGGACCGGCCCTGAAGATCCAAGGATCATAGTAGGGTCCTGAGACATTTGCTAGAGTGTCTCGAATCGGAGAGGAGCTTGCCCTTTGCCTTGACTCATGACGGAAATCCAATTTCCAATACGTGATATTGCGGTTTTAATTGTAGAACTAGTATGGCGACATGATAGATGGTACCCATGCCGCCTATGATTGATATTTATGATTGAAATTGTTTTGACACTATACACCTATAGTAATATCAAAATAATATGTTTTAAACGTATCAAGCATGCTTTGGCTATTATAAGGTAAAAACCCTATCCTCCGGCTTGTGTTGCATTGTGTGATGGGACCTGGGTCTTATAATAGCTTCATTTTTCTTTATTTAGCATTGCGCTGTTTGTTTTATGCACTAGTATTCTTGGGAGGAAATCCGTTCCGTGTTATACGGCGTGGTCCCTTGATTTACCGAACTTTAAAATAAAGATTAATAACTGGTTTAGCTCTCACACCAGTCACATGAATGAACTGGAGTTTATTGTTTTAACCTAAACTCTGGGTGCCCCTATTTTCTACACGGGCAGCTAGTAGTTTTGGTTTTGCAGATTTATATTCACAGGATCCTAATTTACAGCTGGAACGATGCTCGGAAAGCTCTGTATCCGTGTATTACTTTCAGTTGTGTTTTGTATTATTTTTCCGCTGCTATGTAATTTATTGTAATCTCTGATATTTGTCGAATGTATATTTATTCATACTCTGTATATTCTTTTATTCTGATGGAATTGTTGTAATATACAATGAAATGTTCTTCTATCTGCGTTCCGGTGTGTGTTGTTCTCATCTCAATCCGGGCTTTCCTTACAGGGGGAGTTCAGGTCGTTATATAAACGGTCTTTTGTTTGTGTTCTCTAACACAAATATAACATAGAAAATAAAATTCCCTTTTTAGTTGCATTCCACAATGCAAATATGACATGGAAATAAAAGTGCATCTTTTTATTTGTGTCTTCCAATGTAAATATGAAGGAATTAAAGAATTTACATTTTTCAGTGTAAAAAAAAGAGAATTAAAGAAATTACATTTTTCAATGTAAACAAAAGGAATTAAAGAATTTACATTTTTCAATGTAAATAAAGGAAATAAAGGAATTTACATTTTTATATGTAAATAAAAAGGTTTGATAGGAATGCACATTTTATATAAGATAAAAGAATGGTTAGAAATATACATTTTCCAATGTAAGTAGGATATGAAATAAATGTTACATTTTCAATATAATAAAATATTGAAATAAAGTTTACATTTTTTTTATGTAAATAAGATTAAAAAAAATAAAGTTACATTTTTAATGTAAAAAGAAAAGTATTCTTTTTAATGTGAATAAGAGAAGGAGAACTTTACGTTTTCATGTAAATAGAACTTAAAGAAGAAGATTTACATTTTAATCAATGCAATTTTTATTAAAACGGACAACGGTATGAAATTTACATATTCATGTAAAAGAATTTCAGTAAAGATTATAACGATGAAATTTATATTTTAATGAATTAGATTTTCATTAAAAAGATTAAAGATATGAAATTTACATTTTCATGTGTAAAGGTTAAAGCGAGAGTATCATTTTGCTTGTAAAGAAAGGAATGACACAAAATAATCATTTTTGTTGAATTAGAAATGACGCACAAGAAATTGCATATTTGTGTAGATTGAAAATAGAAAAAAATATACATTGCATGTATAGGATGAGTATGTGAATTAAAATAAAATAAACATTATTGTGTGCTAGGTTATATATCAAAATGTTATGAAACCAAGTGTTCTTCACTTGTTGTG